>JAQQST010000022.1:1145696-1170812 GCA_028646485.1 Cryptoprocta ferox | reverse complement strand
AGGGAGACAAAACATGAGAGACTCTTGAATACTGAAAACAAACTGAGGACGGAAGGGGAAGGGGGAAAAGTAAAGGGAGGTGATGGTCATGGTGAAGGTCACTTGTGGGGAAGAGAACTGGGTGTTATATGGAAACCAACCTGACAGTAAACTATAAAGTTAAAAAAAAAAAAACCACAATGAAATATCACCTCACCTGACAGAATGGCTAAAATGAACAACTCAGAGAACAACAGATGTTCGTAAGAATGCAGAGAAGGGGGAAA
The DNA here is from genome assembly GCA_028646485.1 of Cryptoprocta ferox. Taxonomy (NCBI): domain Eukaryota; kingdom Metazoa; phylum Chordata; class Mammalia; order Carnivora; family Eupleridae; genus Cryptoprocta; species Cryptoprocta ferox. The sequence goes on along the minus strand of JAQQST010000022.1, from coordinate 1,170,546 downwards.
CCTTTTGCAATGTTGGTGGGCATACAAACTGGTGTAGCCACTGTGGGGAACAGTGCGGAGATTTCTCAAATAAATAAAAATAGAACTACCCTATGGCCCACCAATTGCACTAAGTATTTATCCAAAGGATACAAAAATGCTGATTCAAAGGGGCACATGAACCACAATGTTTATAACCATGCTGTCAACAATAGCCAAATTACGGAAGAAGCCCAAATGTCCACTGACTGCCAAAAAAAATGATGTGGTGTATATGTACACATATGTATATTCGTATATACACATAAATACACAATGGAACACTACTTTGTGATGAAGAAAAAAGAATGAAACCTTGTCATTTGTTACATCAGGGATGCACTGGTATGTATTATGTTAAGCAAAATAAGTCAGTCAGAGAAAGATAAATATATGATTTCACTCAGATGTGAAACAACACAGATAAACATAGAGGAAGAGAAAGAAATATAAGATAAAAACAGAGAGGGAGCCAAACCATAAGAGACTCTCAAATACATACAACAAAACTGAGGGTTGCTGGAGCAGTGTTGTTTGGAGGAATGGTCTAAATGGGTGATGGGCTTTCAGGAGCACACTTGTGGGGATGAGCACTGGGTATTATATTAACTGATGAATCACTAACTTCTACTCCTGAAACCATTATTACATTATATGTTAACTTAGATTTAAATAAAATTTAAAATTTAAAAAATAATTTTTGTAATAAAAAAAGGACAAATACTGTATGCTGTCATAATGTTTTCGATGGTGTGTACAGTATACATTCCCAATATACACTACCATAAATCTCAGAACACAGTGTCCTAATAATATCCAAATACTGAGCCCATTTGCCCATATATGCTAATAGCTGAAATTTTCAGTACACCTAACTAAGTTGTCTGGTGAAGGTCTTCCCAGGCCAAAACAAACCTGTAAAGTCTGTAAGAGGGAACTGCTTACCCACATGTGTAGACGGAACTCAAGGAATCAAGAATTATGAAGAGTAAAGTGAATAATACACCACAAAAAGACACTAATAATGCTCCAATAACTGATGTGAAAGAAATGAGTATCTATAAACTCTATGGCAAAGAATTCAGAATAATCCTCTTAAATAAGTTCACTGAACTACACAAACATCCGGAAAGACAACAAAAGAAAATTAAGAAAACAATACATTAAAAAAATGTGTTCAACAAAAATACAGAAACCATTAAAGACAAAAACAAATTCTACAGTGGAATAACCCAATGACTGACTGAATCATAGTCAACAGCTATCTCATCACAGAATAAAGTCTCAGTGATCTGGGATTATGGGAATCCCAGAAAGAGAATAGAAAGAAAACGGGACAGAAAGTATATTTAAGTAATAGGGGCCAAAAACCTCCTAAACTATGCAAGAGAGATGTACATGCAGACTTATGAGACCCAAAGAATCCCAAATAGGTTGAACCTTTTAAGGACTACAGTAAGATCCACTATAATTATATTATCAAATTAAAAAAAAGAATTTTGAAACCAACAAGAGAAAAATAGCTCATAATATCCATGTAAGTCCCCAAAATAATACAAGAATTCTCACCAAAACTCTGCAAGCCAGGAGAAAGTGTAATGATATACACAAAGTAGTGCAATATCATTGTCATGCAATATCATTATCAACCACAATGCGATTACTAGCAAAGTTATATTACTTATAAATAAGGATGAGATAAAGATCTTCCTGAACAAAAGCGGATGAGATCCATCACCACCTTATATGAAATGCTAAAGGGCATTCTTCAATCTCAAATAAAATCATGCTAATTAATACCATAAAAAAATATGAATTTAGGGGCGCCTGGGTGGCTCAATTAAGCATATGACTTTGGCTCAGGTCATTATTTCATGGTCTATGGGTTCGAGCCCCACGTCCAGCTTTATGCTGACAGCTCAGAGCCTGGAGCCTGCTTCAGATTCTGTCTCCCTCTCTCTCTGCCCCTCCCCCACTAACTCTCTGTCTCTCTCTCAAAATCAAATAAAGACATAAAAAAATTTTTTAAATATAAAAACAAAAAAACATACAAACTTATGATATGCACTGTTAACTGAAAATACTTTGCCAAAGAAACCTCTAATATTGTAATGACAGTGTGTAACTTAAAATTTTAAAGTAAAGTTCACAAACATGAATATTAAAAATAACAGCTATATTACTTTTGTTATTGAATATGCATGAAAATTGTAACTATTAATAATCTAAATGTGACAGGAGAGACCTAAAAATATAATATTACTGTATGATATTAAGATGTTATTAGAATATAGAATACAGAATATTATACACCTCATGGTGACCATCAAGGAAAAATATATAGCAGAAGATAAAACATTATGATAAGGAATCAAAGCATACCACTAAAATAATCTATCTAACACAAAGGGTATGCAAGAAGGGAAGCAAGAAATGAAATATCTATAAAATATTCAGAAAACAATAGATGACAATAGTAAGTCCTTATCAATCACTCATTACTTTAAACATAAAAGAATTAAAGTCCCCAAACAAGAAGCCCATAGTCAACATTTAACTCAACAGTTTGACGTTAGCTATAATCTTAACTGGCTTCAACTGCCAGCTTATTACATTTTCATTTTCTCCATTTTTTTCTCACCAATTTTCTTTTCTTCCTGCTTCAAATTCAGTTATTTCCACCCTCCAACTTTTTGCCCTCCACTTTAAAGCACTTTTTTATGTTTTATAATTTTTTAGAGAGAGAGATGGAGAGAGAGAGAGAGAGCATGCACAAGAGGGTCAGGGGAACAGAGAGAGGGAGATAAGCAACCTAAAGCAGACTCCACACTCTGAGCTGTCATCACAGAGCCCAACATGGGGCTCAAACTCACTAACTGTGAGATCATGACCTGAGCTGAACTCAGGAGCTTAACCAGATAAGCCTCCCAGAAGCCCCCAAATCCTCTACTTTTCGTTACCTCAGTCTTCTCCATTCCCTTTCATTCCCCATTTTCCAGTTATCCTTTTCCCTCTAATGTTTTTCTATGGACTTCAGACTTTGGTCCATTAACAGGAATGGATCCAGCTTTTGTGGCATCTGAATCTTACACAAATTAGACCACTCTCAAAGAAAAAGATCAAATTATAAAGTTATACAGCTATGTAAAAATGTATTGAAAACAATAAATTATATTTATATCTAAAAAATAACATGGTGATTATAAGAATCATGATTACAACTGATGATAACTTTGTAATTTGCATTCATGGCTACATAGTGATTATAATTTTTTATATGTTTATCTTCTGTGCTTTCATTGGTTTTCTCCACATATCAATACATCACCAAGCTTTCAAGGAAGGTGTTATTTACTTTCAAATGTATACAAATCATAATATAGTGATAAAATTTTCATATTTATATTCATGTTATTATATATTAATATATTATATTATTCTGAATGCAGATAAGACATTTCCATGGAGAGGGAATGCTAATTATCAATTACATCAAAAACTGCACTAGTTCCCTTTCATCTCAACCCTTGCTTATCCTGGGATGAAACTCTGAAAAAGGTATCACCCTACGTGTACTGAATTAATAAGGAACCCAAAAACTAGGAATGTGACAACCAATATATGCAACATTACACCAAGACAAGGAGAGAAACAATTACTTTCCAATGAAAATTATTTCTCCTAGATAATGATCTCCAGAAAAACAAGAAGAATCAGAAATCTTAAAATTTTGGAACATCTCCATATTCACAGACTAAATCCTTGCTTCTGAAACGTAAAACATAATTAACTCTACACAGGTAATACTCTATGTATTCAGACTTCTTTTTAAGTTTTAAGGCTTGTTCTTCGATCTATTCTAAGGGCAATGTGTTCAAAAAGCTCTAACCATGCAGAAAATTATGTATAGTTTACCTACAGTGTTATAACTGAAATTATCTCATGTTCTAGAAGGCAATCTTTCTAATATCCTCTGAACATCTCCTACCTCTGGATTCCCTTTATGTTTCCCAAATTGGATCTCAACTACCACATTATGATATCTGTCTTATAGCTTAATCACTCATTTTGATGCAGTACATTTTCTAAAGTTCCCAGAGAAAAAATAGATGGAAATTATATTTTTATGACTTTTTGTGCCTGATATATGACAATTTCATGTATATATTTGAATAATTACTTTCTTAAACACATAAATTGCACCTGGACATCGTTTTTCCTTAGACGACTGAAGACAATTTAATCATATTCAAGTTGCTGCTACTAATAAATCAGATGCATTATACCCTCCTGTCATATATTCTATGCATTTTAGTTTCTTACTCTCTCAAGGCTTTACTCATTTTTCTTTTTCTCTTACCTAAGATTTCATGATAACATACTTTGATGGGGTCTACTTTATTTTTTTAATTAAAATGCCAGAGGAAAAAAATCTTTGTCAATGTGTAAATTCACATTCAATTCTGGACATTTTTATTAAACTGTTTCTTTGATGAATCTTTATTTCAAAAACTTCATTTTCTCTATTCTTGTATTCTCCTATCAAATATAGCTTCCTATTCAGAGTGTTTAATTTTTCATCTTTTTAATCCTATTTAAAAAGTAGGCATGCTCAGTCATAACTTTATTTCATCTTAGGAACCCAAGTCAAAATATTAGTTAAAGGCATCCTCAGAAATGTTCTGGAAAAAAAAAAGTACGTGGAGCTAACAGTGATATACTGCAATGAATATTTCTATAAGAAATTTCTAAGAGAAATGAATATTATTTTACTATATTACAAGGGGCATTATTTATATCATGTATATGAAAAATAGGCTCTAGAACTTCTACTGTTCATATTACTTTTAGAATTTGCTATTTACTACTCATACATATTCTTTCACATGAATGTAAAATAATGTTAAGGGTTGGTTGACACCAGTATGGTTCTCAAATTTGGTTTAGATTCCATGAACTCACAAAGTAATTATGAAGAGCTGTTTCTTTTAAATCATTAGAATATTATGTAAAATGCTCTACAATGATGAAAGGTATTTTCCTTGTAAAGAGTTCACTGTGTGTAATTTGCCAGATCAAATTTGCCAGATCAAAAAAAAAAAAAAAACAGAACAAAACCATTATTTACATTTTTACTAGAAAAATGTAACCCTTCTGAAAAAATAACGTATTCACAAAATTTTAAAGTAAAAATACCTGTGGAATTCAGGTGAAACACTGGAGAATTTTAGGGACTTGAAACTAGTCTGTATCATACATGTCATAATACTCTGTCCAAATCCATTAAATGCCAACCTTGAACACTAACATAAACTATGGGCTTTGCGAAATAATTATGCATCAATGGAAAAGTAACAACTGTAATAAATGCACCACTTTGGTCAGTGTTGTTCATAATAAGGGATCCTATATCTGTGTTCAATTTTGCTATGAATCTAACACTGCTCAATAAAAGAGAATGCATGCATTGTTTACTTTAGAGTCTTATTTAATAGGGGGTGGGATGCACCTGGGTAGGTCAGTCAGTTAAGTGTCCCACTACTGATTTTGGCTCAGGTCATGATCAGAAAGTTGGTTAGGAGATGAATCCCCACATCAGGCTCTGTGCTAGGCATGGGGCCTGCTGAATATTCTTTCCCTCCCTCTCTCTCTGCCCTTCCCTCTGCTCGCTCTCTCTCTCCCCCTCAAAAAAAAATCTTTCTTAATGAGAGGAGAAGCTGTTTTGAAAATGTGCTTTTTCAGGGTTTCCTGGGTGGCTCAGTCAGTTAAGCATCTGATTTCAGCTGAAATCACAATCATGGCTTATGAGTTTAAGCTCAGCATTGGGCCCTTTCTGTTAGCACAGAATCCATTTCAGATCCTCTGTCCCCCTCTTCCTCTACTCCTTCCCTGCTTGTGCTCTCTCTCAAAATAAGTAAACTTAAGAACAAAAAGGAAAATATGCTCTCTCAAAAATCAAAACCAAAACATACATGCCTAACCACAAGAAAACTGTTCCTTTCCAACTCAATCTGGTATTACCAGCATTTAAATACTCAGGAAAATATCAGTCTTTCTTGATTCCCTTTTCAACTGTAATACAAACAATGCTTATTATCCCTGAATAGTTAGGGAACTGTACCCCCTGAAGAATATTTGAAATATTAAGAAGAATTATAAGACAGAAAAATTAAAAATGGTATCTTCACAATGTAATCAGTATAGATGCTCATGGCTAATCCATTAGGGAGATAAAAAGAAGTAACAGAGTGATAAGTACACTATTAATCTCTAATATAAGTAAAATGAGACAAAAACTAAATGTTGCATATTTGCATCATCACAGAAAACAACATGGTTATAGATTAACTTGTTTATTCATTTCAGGCTTCTCAAGTGAAAGGAGTGAGATTAATTTTTTTATTTTATTTGCAACTGTACTATTTGATTTGTTCTCACTGGCACAGACTCAGTGTTCCATGTGTGTAAGGGCCAAGAATAATAACTAATTCATACATATACATGAAAAATTAGTTATGATTGTTATTATCTTGTTTGAGTGCCTCCAATAATATTAAATATTCAGGTGTAACCTGAGGATTTACATCATTTCAGCCCAACTTTACCTTGGAGAATCATAGGAATCTCATGTTACTGTAGGGAACTATATGCATCTGACTGTCATCGCTCCTGGAACATAAACATGTTTTTTTTTCCCCTCTGCTCATATCAAACATTAGTTATTACCTTTCAGCAAGGCCTCCCCCAAAGTGGCAGAATTTAAAACAAAACCTCTTTTCTCTTCACATAATACTTTCATCACTGAGGCAGTATCCTGAAGTTCTACACTAAGGAATAGATTCAGTCTCTTCTTTGAAGGCTGACTAAAACATGTTGGACATACTTATGTATATATATTGTCAGTGCCTAAGACATCTATGAAAAGACAAAGTCATACAGTAAAGTACATACGAGGATATATAACTTCTTGGGGCTGCTGTAACAATTTACCATATAGATCGTGGTTTAAAAACACACAAATGTATAGTTTTTCAAAGTCTGAAGGTCGGAAATTCACATCACTATCCTTGGACAAGAATTAAGGTGTAGCAGGGCTTAGTCACTTCAGAGGGTTCAAGTATCTTCTAGCCTGAGGTTCTGTCTTCAGATCACTCCTCTCTCTTTTCTTTCTCTCTTTATCTTTCTCTCTCTCACTATGGGTGTGTAGAGGGGGCAAGGGGCAGAGGGGATTGTGTGTGAGGATTTGTGAGTATAAGCTTGCTGAACTCTCTCCCACAAGGAAAGGTGATATGGCATTTAGGGCCCACAATATAATCCAGAATGACTTCCTCTTCTCAAGGTCTTTCATCACATCTGCAAAGACCTTCTTCAAAACACAGAAATGTTAGACCCAGAACATAGTAAACTGATTTATCTTTGGAGCCCAATTTTCAACCTACCACACAGGGTAAGATTCTAAGGTGCTGAGTAAGGAGAGAAAGCCAACTAAGTCCTGTGTCATTATTTCAGAAGTTCCAACAATGGATGTCAATTGGCACAATGGGAGTTCATCACTTCCGCAACAGCTCCCCTAAGCATTAGACATCAAGAAGTGATCTCTGGGATATCAGTCTATGTTGTTCCTCTGTGCTTCACTTATGCCATTGCATCAGAATGTAACTGTGTTACTCTATTCCACACAATCCAGGAGCTTTTGTACTGGTCTTTTTTTTAACCGTGAGAAATAGTTTCAATAAAAGAGTTCACTCAACCATGTCATAACTTCATACTGTAACCTCAAATGCATGCTTCCATCAGCTATGTGAGGCCAGGTGGTAAAAGCCCAGGGCTCTCATGATGACTGATAGTGATTTTGAGGCAGCAGAGATCAAACAGTGTACACTGGTACCACAGAGATCCAAATGGAAAATTCTATGTTTTAAAAATCGATTTATACAAAAATTATTTATCTGTCAGCATACTCAAAACACATACATACCCCATCATTCAATAAATGAGCTTTCTCCATAAAGGAAGTATATATTTAAAATATATTTTATCAGGGCTCTTCGGTGGTTCAGTTGGTTAAGTGTCATCTGACTCATGATCTCACTGTTCGTGTGATAGAGCCCCATATCTAGCTCTACACTGACAGCAAAGAGCCTGCTTGGGATTCTCTCTCCTCTCACCCCCTACCCGTCTCCCCACTCATGCTGTCTCTGTCTCTCTCAAAATAAATAAACTTTAAAATAAATATTCTTTATCAAGGTAGAATTGTTATAACTTACAAGTAAAAGTAAAATGCTATCTTAAAAATTATTTGCTTGCCTTTTTAAATTCAGCTCTAAGAACACAATGTCCAAGAGTTGACTGCCACTGAAGTTTCCGGCCACTGTGCTTGCTTAAGTAGAAATTCTTAAAATTTTTCTGAAGTCTTTCCATCTGGAGGAAAGAAATAAAGAAACAATCTGACAAACTATATACCAATTAAAGTCCCACTTGCACCCCTACAATGTTGTATTTAAAAACATATGTCATGACCATGCAGTTTCCCCAAGGCTATGTAAGGGATTTCTGTGGAGAAAAGACTGGGTGGGGGTCAAAGAGACTTCTGATACAAGTCTTCTGTCAATTCTTCTAGTGCAACACAGTGTGTTCAAAAACTTACATATGCTCACAAGGAAATCCACTAATATGGAATGCAATTATAAAGTTAAGTAAATCCATGAAAGAAGGTGAAGATAATAAAAACAGTGTTGCCAACAGATATCAGTAAGAGGAACAACAAACAGATGACAGGTACTTGATTTATGGAAAAAAGAAAGCTAAAACCAAAGCTGTATGGTAAGAAAGCTAAAAATGGATTGCACTTGGAGAGGGGTTTCCATGATTACTAATTGGAGAAATCAACAGTTATTGAGTAATGTGTTGATAATTTTTTCTATCATATGTCTATGTGATACATAAATAAATACTTTATACTGATACACAATAAGAAAAATACAAGTCAATATCAGTAAATGCACAGCATAAGAGCAAAAGAAAGCCAGGCTGGTAGATTTGAAATCTACAACGGACTACATGATTGAACTATATTTATACACTGAACTATTTTTATCTGTGTGTCCTCCACTCTAAAATCCGTATGACTAAATTGAAAAATAGGTAACATTAAGGAGACATTTATATGAAGACAAAGTATGGCCTAAAGACTATTAAAGTAAAAAGCCAGGGTGCCTGCATAGCTCAGATGGTTAAACACTGACTTCGGCTCAGGTCATGATTTCATGGTTCATGAGTTCCAGCCCTGCATCGGCCTCTGTGCTGACAGCTCAGAGCCTGAAGCCAGCTTCAGATGCTGTGTCTCCCTCTCTCTTTGCCTTCCACTATTCATGCTCTGTGTCTCCCTCAAAAATAAAGATTAAAAAATTTATTTAAAAAATTTAAAAATATTAAAAGGTCACATGAAAATCAATTTGCTAAGTAATATATTGTAACATAAACAGTGAATTTCTTACATCTGGGGGTAAATGAATCTCCTTAGGAATATAGGCTGGCCAAAAACTCGTCGTTAGAATATTCACAGTTAACTCGATGTTTCCTGGTATATTTTGGTTCTTCATATACTGCAAAAATACAGGGATGTAATGAATATAAGAATTTTAAAACTCTTACATAGCTATAGCTCTATATTAGAAATACATTACTAAAAATAATCTGAATTATAAATTACTCATTGAAAATACAACCTGCATTGAAAATGAAATGGACATTTTTCTTTTAATAAAAAGCTTGAAAAGAACCAAGAACATGGAGCTTGGCTACCTCAATAATTAAACATAGAATTAAACTTCCACTGTATTTTTTAATAATCCATCTTACCTCAAATGATCTGAGGCAAGTTATGAAAAAGGTACACACTGTCAAATATACTTAAACTAAAATGTACACAGCAAAGGAAAACCAAGTAAGAATAGAAAATATATTAAAAATGTTTATTTAAAATATGTTGTATAGTTCTTTAAATACGCGGTGGGAAGGTTATAAAAGTGCGAATTTCCTTTCAAATAACACAAAAAAATGGAGTCCTTATTTAAATGTCATTTAATATGTCTCTAAGGTAAGTAATAAATCTTAATAGAACCAAGCCATTCAAGAACTTTGTATTAAATTTAAAAATCTTTTAATCTAGGAATACCTGTTTTAATTGAATCATGATATTTTTGGAAAGCTCCATGTCTTTAAACATTCCTTGAAGTTTATTAGTGAAAGCAGTTCCACATTCTGTAAAATATTGAAAATAATCAATTATAGGTGACATCGGAGAATACCACCGAGCAGGGAAATATAGGAGTCCATTTCCCTGAAATAACTCAGATAAATCTGTGAGGGTGTCAGAATCTGTCTCCTCAAAGTTCTAAGACATAGTCAGAGGTTCTTAACCACTAAGTGAATATTTAACCAGTATGTAGTATTTAAGGTATTTTTCCTTACTCAGGTGCTACCTTCTTTTATGTTCAAAAGAAATCACGTGCATGACTGTTTGTGTTTCCACTGTGAGTGCCTGGTTCCCAAGGAATTGTGCTTGGACTGGGTTTAGGTAACCAAGAATAACTGACTCAACTCTTATCAGTCTGAGCATCCACACAAAGAAAGCTTACCAAAAACATTCAAAGACATATAAATAAGCTATTCCTGCCTGAAACACAAATAACAGTTGGGGCAAAAATCATACATGCCAATAGATTAGTAGGTGAAGCCAGATACTGGAATATTCAGGAATAAGAAAGATGAAAATCACAGGGAAGCTAGGGAATCTAGTAGACCCACAGTATGGACTAGTATGCAACTTGTAGGCCCAAGTCAGAAAGTATGTTCAGAAAAAATTGTGTCAAAACCTTATATTATCACCTGTTTAAATTTAGGCTCAGTGAAAGCAAAACAGAAAAGCTAGTAAGACAACATTATACATATCTGAGAGTAAAAAAAAAAAAGTTACCCAAAAACAGAACCAATTTTAAAGGACAAATATAAGCTTTCCTTTTTTCTTCTTTTTTCTTCTCCTACATGTGTCTGTGTATTTTTCTCATTTCAAGAGTTTCAGAAAATCTGTCAGTCACCAGTAACTACTGAGATAATTCAAAGGAGACTTCATTCATTACACACACCAGAAAATATACCGTGAAAAAAACTAGGAAATATCACAAGTGGACAACTTCAGCTCACAAGAGGCAGCCACAAATGCTGAATACAGAGAATATTTTCTTTCCAGAGTTACCATTTATTAATAAAATATAAAATAATTAGTACTGCTCTAAACTAAAGGAATAAAGACTTCAGAGATAACACAAAAAGGAATACGAATTTTATTTAAGTGGCAGAATGCCAGTTTTTAACAAAAGCTACAAGACATACAGTGAGTATGGAAATATGGCAACTTCTAGGTAAAAAAAAATTAACAAAAATTATCTGAGGGACCATAGACATTAGACTTATTAGAAATGACGTTAAATCCACTATCTTTTATAATATACTCATGAAAACCGGTCAAATAAAAGCATCCAATGCGAAGATCAGAAAGAAAAACAATGAAGAAAAATAGGCAGAAACTATAATACATCAGGAGATGGGTAAGAGTGCCAACATATAATGAATTTCTGAGACAGTATAGTGACAAATGGAAAGAAATATTTGATATACTATATTAAATGACAAATAATCTACACATACAAGAAGCTGAATTAATCTCAAATAGGTTAAACTGAAGCAGTTCTATAGTGCACATCATACTACAACTATCTAAAGATGAAGTGAATTTTCAAAACCCCTAGATAAATGTGATTTGGTCATAAAAGAATGCTCAATAAGATTACTGATATCTCCAAACAACAGTGACAGTGGGACAATATAATACTAAGTGATTAAATGGAAAATCCTCAAATACAAAATCTATATTCACAAAAAAATATTTGAAAAATGAAAGAGAAGTATACCAAAAATGGTGAGGGAGTTGTATTCAATTAGCTCTGTCCTACAAGAAATGCTAAAGGAAGCTTTTTCAAGCTTAACAGATAGTATATCAAAGCTCTAAGAAGAAATAAAGAACACTGATAAAGGAAATTACATAGGTAACTATAAACCCAGCAGTATTATAATTTTGGTTTGGAACACCTCCATTGCCTACATGATTGATTAAAAAAAGCAATATACATCATATTGTGCATTACATGTATATCCACAATTGTACAAATTATGTATTACATATAGCATAAACATATGCATAATATATACACAGAATTATATTTATTACATATGTACATACATTATGTATATTATATAGATATTACAAATGTATATTATGGTATAATATATGTGCATTTAACAATAATTTCCACATTATGTATTTATTACATTTACATTTTTAAACATTTTTATAAATATATAAAACTTAAATATTGTAAATAATTTATATTTGTATATTTTTGTATATACATTTATATACTATGTATAAGTTATCGACCACACAATATATGAAGGCAACTTTTGTAACAACATAAAGGGATGGAGAAATACAGGATTAAAATTTTGGGGTAATGTCAGATCTCAGTTCCTGTTAATTTGAACTACTAGAATTTGTAAGTTCAAGATATTCATTTCTTTTAACGTGTATTTATTTTGAGAGAAAGAACACACGTGCATGAGAGGGGACAGAAAGAAAGAGAGGCAGGGAGAGATTCCCTGGCAGGTTCTGTGCTGTCACCACGGAGCCTGATTCAGGGCTCAAGGTGTGAACTGTTAATTCATGACTTCAGCCTAAACAAAGACTTAGACACTTAGCTGACTGAGCCACCCAGGTGCCCATAAGGTACTCATTCCTATTCCCAAAGAAACACTTAGGAAAATAAAAGATGTAGATAAAAGGTTGTGAGGAAGGATTCAAAACAAAAGTCAATTAATCACAAAATGAAACAGTAAAGGAGAAACTGAAAAATAGAAGACACAGTATATACAGAAATCAAACATGAAATTGGCAAGATTCCATAAACATGCAATCATTAAATTTCTCTGGTCAATTTTATTTTATTTTATTTTTTCCCACACCTGTCATTTCTCTCTTTGTATGGGATAAAGCTTTTCCATCAACACCACTCAACACTTGTTTAGTTGTAGCTGGTGTTTCTGGTTTTTGTTTTCTTTATGTGCATATATTTTTTTGTTTGTTCGTTTTTTGTTTGTTTTCCTTTCCAGGGCTACATCAATGAACAAATCAAAGAACACCTGGTAGGAAGTCCAAAACATCGATACAAGTAGGGAGATAACCAAAGTCACAACAACAGAGAGCAAGTAACACTCTCCAAAAAACACCTCCTGAAAGAACAGGCCCTACACAGTTTATCACCCTTCGTTTATATAGCAGTGCTCATAGGTGCAAGGGCACAAAACAAGCTTTTAAAACAGACAGACGACTAGCCAAAAATGATAAAATGGAAGAATTCTCCATAAAAGAAATTCCAGGAACAAATGAGAGCTAAGGAATTGCTAAAAACAGATATAAACAATATACCTGAACAAGAATTTAGAATAATAGTCACAATATTTATCACTGGGCTTGAAAAAAAGCATAGAAGACAGCAGAGAATCTATCGCTGCACAGACCAAGGAACTAAAAAACAGTCATGATGAATTTAAAAACACTGTAAATGACGTGCAAAATAATCTAGAGGCAGTGACAGTGAGGATTGAAGAGGCAGAAGGGAGAATAGGTGAAATATATGGTAAAATTAAGGAAAATTTATACATAGGTAAATATAGTAAACTCTTCTAAGGACAGCAGACATTGATAGAATGCATTTAATAAATTATCTATCCATGATGTATATGAGACTCAATTTAAAAAAACACAGGTTGACTGGCAAGATGGCAGAGTAATAGGGAACTCCATACTTTCCACCCACATCTCTCAAAGAAGGGCTGAGCCAAAGGACACTGAACCAACCACGTCTGGAGGATAAGAGACATAATCCACTAAGAAGAGAGCCTCATAAGTGCGTATTTGCAAACTGGGGAAGAGAAAAACAAGCCAGGGCCTGGAGGTACGGAGGGGAGGGAGCCCCCTCTGAGGAGAGCCGAGGGGAAGAGAATGGGTGGCTGAAACTGCTCATAGAACAGTCCCTGGAGAAGGGAAAAACCTTGGCCTGGGACTGAGAGGAATCATGACATCCCATCGGTAACCGGAGGGTGTTTGGAGAGAGATCCTTTCCTCTAACTGTGGGGCTTTCTTAGGGCTGGGTGCCATGTTCCCAGTCCGCACCAGGAGAAATTGCTCCCCTACTCCCCCTACTCAATCCCCGGCTAGGAAGCGGCCCAGAGTGCCGGATGACATTTTGGGCAGTATCACTAAAGTGCGTGGACTAAGATCTGTAAACGAGGTGGGGCTTAGGACATAGAACACAGCCCACCATGGCTACCACCATAGAACAGGGAGATGGGACCCAAAAGAGAGATTTGCAATGCTTGGTTTGAGAAGGGACTGGGATGCTGCCAGTTTTCTCCTCACAAGACTAAGGGGAAGCCTAAGGGAGCAGCCCGAGGGACCCGCACTGGAGGCGAGACCTGCCGTGGAGGCGAGACCTGCCTACACAAGCCACTCCCATTTGTGCTTGAAGCTATTTTGTTTTTTTTAACTGGTGCGGGCAAGACCAACATTGATGCATTACCAAGATGACTTCTAGATCAATGGTCAATTCTTCCTATACAGATATATTTTCCTTTACCTCATTCTTATCACTCCCTTCCGCTGGGCAGGGCACTCTGGTTACTGGTTTGCTTAAACAGTCACATTTAATCCATTCTCTTGATACATATTCTACATCTCCGTCATTACATTCTTTCTCTCTCTCTCTAATAATCAGACTATATAGTTTCTAGGGTAACATGACCTTCATTTCTTTCTACTTGCCTCCACCATATTCTCCTTTTTCTCTATCTAAATTAAGCCTTTAGGCTCTATGCCTGGTCAATGTTCAATTTCACTACCCCTGTCATTTCTCTGTTCGTATATTCTCTTCCATCAGCACTATATCCACCCTGCTCTTTATTTGTAGCTGGGATTTGTGGTTTTATGCTTTTATACTGCCCTTCGTCTTTTTTTGTTTTTGTTTTTTTTCCCCCTTTTGGTTTGTTTGTTTGATATACCCTTGTGTGTCCATGCTTTTGTTCCCTGATGTTAGCCTGTTTTCCTTTCCAGGTCTACCTCAAGAAACAAGACCAAGTACACATGGTGGAGAGTCCCAATATCTCTAGAAGTAGAGAAATAAAACAACCAAAGGCACAACAAGAGAGACCAAGGGACACCATTAAAAGAATACTTCCTGAGCGGACAGGCCATGGACAGTCAATGAGCCTCCTTTAATATAGCAATACTCATAGGTGTAGAGTACATACCAAGCATTTATAACTGACAAGAGACAAAAATCTAGCCAAAATGACAAAACGGAAGAACTCTACTCTAAAGAAATTCCAGGAAGAAATGACAGCTAAAGAATTGTTCAAAACAGATATAAACAACATAACTGACCAAGAATTTAGAACAACAGTCATAAATTTAATCACGGGGCTTGAAAAAGGTATGGAAGACACCAGAGAACCTACTGCTAAAAAGATTATGGAGCTTAAAATAGTCATGATGAATTTAAAAATGCTGTAAAAGAGGTGCATAATAAAATGAAGGTGGCCACTGCATGGACTGAAGAGGCATAGAGGAGAATAGGAGAATGAGAAGACACAATTATAGAAAAAGAGGAAGCCAAGGAAAAGAGAGATAAATTGATCCAGGAGCACGAAAGGAGAATTCAAGAACAGAGTAATGCAACCAAACAGAAAAATATCCATACCATAAGAATTTTAGAAGAAGAATATAGAGAGAAAGGGGCTTAAGGGGTACTTAAACATATTATAGCTGAGAACTTCCCCAATTTGAGGAAGGAAACAAACACTGAAATCTAAGAGGCACAGAGAACTCCCCTCAGATGTCACTTGAATCAATCTTCTGCCTGACATATTATAGTGAAACAGGCAAAATATAAGGAAAAAAGGAGAAAAATGAAAGCAGTTAGGGATAAAAGGGCCCTAACATACAAAGGGAGACCTATGAGTGTAGTTGCAGACCTATCGACTTAAACTTTGCAGGTCAGATGGGACTGGCAGGAAACCTTCAATGTGACTAGCAGAAAAATATGCACCCAAGAACCAGCAAGCCTGCTTTATCCAGCAAGCCTGTCATTCATAATAGAAAGCGGGATAAAGGTTTTCCCAAATTCATAAAAATTGAAAAAATTCATCACCACCAAACCAGCCCTACAAGAAATCCTAAGAGGGATTCTATGAGGGAAATGTTGCAAGGAACACAAGGTAACAGAGACACCACGACAAGCATGAATCCGACAAAGAACACAGTGACTCTAAACCCATATTTTTCAATAATAACAATGAATGTAAATGGACTAAATGCTCCAATCAAAAGACATAGGGTATAAGAATGGATAAAAAAAATCCATCTATTTGCTGTCCACAAGGGACTCAATGTAGACCTGAGGACACCTTCAGATTGAAAGTGAGGGGATGGAGAAATATCTACCATGCTACTGGAAGTCATACTGATTTCGGACAAACTGGACTTTAAAGTAAAGGCAGTAACAAGAGATGAAGAAGGGCATTATATAGTAATTATAGGGTCCCTCCATCAGGAAGAGCTGACAATTATAAACATCTATGCACCAAATTCGGGAGCACCCAAATACATAAAATAATTAATCACAAACAGAAACATTCTTATAGATAAAAATGCGCTAATAGCAGGGGATTTTAACACTCCACTTACAGCAATGGATAGATCAACTAGACAGAAAATCATTAAAGAAACAATAGACCTGAAAGACACATTGGACCTGATGGATTTGACAGATATATTTAGAACTCTACATCCTGAGGCTATCGAATTCACTTTCTTCTCAAATGTGCATGACACATTCTCCAAGACAGACTACATACTGGGTCATAAAGCAGCCCTCAATAAATATAAAGCATTGAGATCATACCATGCACACTTTCAGATCACAATGCTATGAAACTTGAAATCAATCCCAGGAAAAAGTCTGGAAAACCTCCAAAAACATGGAGGTTAAAGAACACCCTACTGAAGAACGATTGGGACAATCAGGCCATTAGAGAAGAAATTTAAAAATATATGGAAACAAATGAAAATGAAAATACAACAATCCAAACTCTCTGGGATGCAGCAAAGGCAGTCCTAAGAGGAAAGTACACTGTAATCCAGGCCTATTTCAAGAAAGTAGAAAAAGTACAAATACAAAATCTAACAATGCACCTAAAGGAACTAGAAGGGGAGCAGCAAGAGCACCCCAAACCCAGTGGAAGAAGAGAAACAATAAAGATCACGGCAGAAATAAACAATATAGAATTCTACCAAAAAAATATTGAACAGATCAATAAAACCAAGAGTTGGTTTTTTGAAAAACTAAAATTGATAAACCATTAGCCAGACTTTTCAGAAAGGAGACAGCACCCAAACTGACAAAACCACGAAGGAAAACAGATTACAACCAATCCCTCAGAAATACAAGCAATTATCAGGAAATACTCTGAAAAATTATATGCCAACAAATGAGACAACCTAGAAGAAATGGAAAAATTTCTAAACGCACACACACTACCAAAATACAAACAGAAAGAGATAGAAAATCTGTACATATGCATAACTAGTTAAAAAATTGAATCAGTTATCAAATATCTCCAACAAACAAGACCCATGGGCCAGATGGCTTCCCAGGGGAATTCTATCAGACATTTAAAGCAGAGTTAATACCCATTCTTCTCAAGCTGTTCCAAAATATAGAAATGGAAAGAAAACTTCCAGACTCATTCTACAAAGCCAGCATGTCTTTGATATCCAAACCAAACAGAGACCCAGCAAAAAAAAGAGAACTACAGGTCATTATCCTTGACAAATACAGATGCAAAAATCCTCAACTAGATACTAGCAAATTGAATTCAACAGTATTTAAAAAGAATTATCCACCGTGAACAAGTGGAATTCATTCCTGGGTTACTGATTCAATGTTCGCATATCAATCAATATGATATATCAAATTAACGAAAGAAAAGATAAAAACCATAAGATCGTGCAATAGATGCAAAAAAAGCATTTGACAAAATACAGCATCCTTTCTTAATGAAGACCCTCGAGAAAGTCAGGATAGAAGGAACTTACTTAAACATCATAAAAGCCACTTATGAGAGCCCGCAGCTAATATCATCACAATGGGGAACAACTGAGAGATTTCCCCGAGATCAGGAAGACAACAGGGATGTTCACTCTCACCACTGTTGTTTAACATAGTGCTGGAAGTCCTAGCATCAGCAATCAGACAATAAAAGGCAGAGGAATTGGCAAAGATGAAGTCAACTTTCACTTTACACAGACGACATGACACTCTACATGGAAAACATGACAGACTCCACCAGAAGCCTACTAGAACGGATCCATGAATTCAGCAAGGTCGCAGGGTACAAAATCAACGTACAGGAATCGGTTGCATTTTTATACACCAAAAATGAAGCAACAGAAAGAGAAATTAAGAAACTGCTCCCATTCACAATTGCACAAAAAAAAAAAAAAAACATAAAATACCTAGGAATAAACCTAACCAAAAATGTAAAAGATCTGTATGATGAGAACTATAGAAAACTTACGAAGGAAATAGAAGAAGACACAAAGAAATGCAAAAACTTACCATGCTCATGGATCGGAAGAATAAACATCTTTAAAATGTCATTATTACCCAAAGCAATCTACACATTCAATGCAATCCCCAATAAAACTGCATCAGCATTCTTCTCAAAGCTAGAACAAACTATCCGAAAATTCATATGGAACCACAAAAGACCCAAATAGCCAAAGTAATACTGAAGAAGAAAACTAAAATGGGAGACATCACAATCCCAGACTTTAGCCGCTACTACAAAGCTGTCATGACCAATACAGTATGGTACTTGCACAAAAAGAGACACAAAGACCAATGGAATAGATTAGAGCCCAGAACTGGACCCTCAAATGTACAGCCAATTAATCTTTGACAAAGAAGTAAAGTGTACCCAATGGAAAAAAAGACAGCCTCTCTAGCAGGCGATGCTGGGAGAACTGGAGAGAAACATGCAGAAGAATGAAACTAGACCACTCTCTTACACCATACACAAAAGTGAACTCAAAATGGATGAAAGAACTGAACGTGAGACAGGAAACCATCAAAATCCTAGAGGAGAAAGCAGGAAACAACCTCCTTGACCTCAACCACAGCAATTTCCTACTCGACACATCCCCAAAGGCAAGGGAATCAAGAACAAAAATAAACTATTGGGACCTTATCAAGATAAAAAGCTTCTGCACAGCAAAGGAAACAATCAAGAAAACTAACAGGCACCTGAAGGAATGGAAAAAGATAGTTGCAAATGACATATCAGATAAAGGGCTAGTATCCAAAATCTACAAGGAACGCACCAAACTCGACTGAAGAAATGGGCAGAAGACATGAAGAGACACTTCTCCAAAGTGGCCATCCAGATGGCCAACATGGCACATGAAATGATGCTCAGTATCACGCATCATCAGGGAAATACAAATCAAAACCACACTGAGATACCATCTCACACCAGTCAGAGTGGCTAAAATGAACAACTCAAGAGACTATAGATGTTGGCGAGGATGTGGAGAAACGGGTACCCTCCTACACTGTTGGTGGGAATGTAAACTGGTACAGCTGCTCTGGAAAACAGTGTGGAGGTTCCTCAAAAAACTATCAGTAAAACTCTCCTATGACTGAGCAATAGCACTGCTTGGGATTTACCCAAGGGATACAGAAGTGCTGATGCATAGGGGCACATGTACCCCAATGTTCGTAGCAGCACTTTCAACAATAGCCAAATCATGGAAAGAGCCTAAATGTCCATCAACTGATGAATGGATCAAGAAGATGTGGTTTATCTATACAATGAATACTACATGGCCTTGAGAAAGAATGAAATCTGGCCATTCGTAGCAAAGTGGATGGACCTCAAGGGTGTCATGCTAAATGCAGTAAGTCAGGCGGAGAAGGACAGATACCATATGTTTTCACTCATAGAACTAACAGGAGAAACCTAACAGAGGACCATAGGTAGGGGAAGGAAGGAAAAGAGGGAGACGGAGGGAGACAAAGCACGAGAGACTCTTGAATACTGAAAACAAACTGAGGGTGGAAGGTGGAGGAGGAAAAGGGAAGGGTGGTGATGGTCATGGTGGAGGTCACTTGTGGGGAAGAGCACTGGGTGTTCTATGGAAACCAACCTGACAGTAAACTATAAAGGTAAAAAAAAGGAAAAGAATAGAAAAGAAGGTCATACAATGATGATCTGCAAGCACTAATAATGGAGAGTTACGTTTCATTAAATATATTTGTTTCTTCTCAAAAAAAAAAGAATAGTTATTATTTTGTAGCAGGATAGCCTATTGATATACAATTTTTATGCTTTATTCATACTGTTGTAGAATATTCAAATAATAAAGAAATAATCCCCCCAAAAATAAATAAATAATAAATAATAAATAAATAATAAACAAACAAATAAATAAATAAAAGGTATTCTAACCAGCAAGTAAGATGTTAAACTTTCACTGTTTGCAGACAGCATGATACACTATATGTAAAAAAACAAAATAGTCCACGAGAAAAATCTAGAACTGACTGAAAAATACAGTAACGTTGCTGGAAACAAAATAAACACACAGAAATCAGCTGCATTTGAAAACCCCAATAATGAAGCAACAGAGGGAGAAATTAAGAAATAACACCCATTACAATTACACCAAAAGCCATAAGATACCTAGGAATAAACCTAATCAAGGAGGTGAAAGGCCTGTTTTACAATGAAATCTATAAAACACTGATGAAAGAAACTGCAAATGACACAAAGAAATGGAAAGATTACACACTCATGGACTGGAAAACTAACATTGCTAAAATTCTATAGCACACACTAATCTATACTGTTAATCCAATCCTTATCACAATACCAACAACATTATTCACAGGGATACACTAAACAATCTGAAAATTTGTATCAGACTATGTAAGACCCTAAGTAGTCAAAGTATCCTTGAAAAAAAGAAAGTCAAGATGGAAGCACTGAAATTCATGATTTACAGTCATATCACTGGCTAAAGCAATAAAGACAGTGTGGTGATGGCACAAAAACAGACACAAAGGTCAACAGAACACAAAACCCAGAAATGAACCCTAACTATAAGGTCAACTAATCTTTGACAAAACAGGAAAGACGATCCAATGGAAAAAAACAAACCTGTCTCTTCAACAACTGGTGTTGTGAAAGAATGAAACGAGACCACTTTCTCACACCATACATTAAAATAAATTCAAAACGGATGAAAGGCCTAAATGTGAGACTGGAAGCCATTAAAATCCAAGAAGACAACACAAGTCATAGTCTCTTTGACCTTGGCCATAGCAACTTCTTACTAAATATCCCTCTAAGGCAAGGGAAACACAAGCCAAAATAAACTATCAGGACTTCACTGAGACAAAAAAATCTGCACAGCAAAGGGAATAATCAACAAAACAAATAGGCAACTTATTAGAAGAAGATTTTGCAAACCTGTATCTGCTAAAGGGTTAATATCCAAAATCTACGAAGAATTTATAAAACCCAAACCTAAAATGAATAAAGCAATTAAAAATTAGGAGACATGAATAGACATTTTTCCAAAGAAGACAATCAGATGGCCAACAGACAAGTAAAGAGGCTTGATATCACTCATCATCAGAACAATAAAAATCAAAACCACAAGGAGACATCACCTAACAGGTGTCACAATGGCTAAAATCAACAATACAAGAGACAACAAGTGTTGTCAAGGATGTGGAGAAAGAGGAACCCTCTTGGCCTGCTGGTGGGAATGCCAACTTGGGCAGCCACTCTGGAGAACAGTACAGAGGTTTCTCAAAAAAATTAAAAATAGAACTACCATATGATCCAGCAACTACAGTACTAGGTATTAACCCAAAGGGAGCAAAAATATTGATTTCAACAATAGTCAAATTATAGAAAGAGCCCAAATGTCCATTAACTGATGAATGATAAAGGAGAAGTTTTACATAAATTCAATGGTACATTATTCACTCACGAAAAAGAATCACTCATTTCAGACATAAAGACACTACCAGACTTAAAGTGAAGGAGTGGAGAAATGTTTTTCACTGAAATGGATATTGAAAGAAAACTGGAGCAGCAACACTTATTATGTTTGAAAATCTAGATATTATTTTATTGTTTAATGTTTATTTTTGAGAAGGAGAAAAAAAAACGAGCAAGGGAGGGACAGAGAGAGGGAGACAGAGGATCCAAAGCAGGATCTGCATGAGATCATGACCTGAGCCAAAATCAAGAGTTGGATGCACAACCGATTGGGCCACCTACATACCCCTGAAAAATTGTATTTTAAACCAATAATAACCATTGTAATAAGCAATGAAAACCACTGTATCGTAATAGAGCATCTATTCAACAATAAAATGAAACAATTGTAAATACTTATGCCCCAAACTGGAATCACCAAAATATAAACCACTTAGGCAAATACAAAGGAACTCACTGATAATAATACAACAGTAGTAGGGGACTTTAACATCCCACTTACAGCAATGGAAAAATCATCTATGCAGAAAATCAATGCGCTAAACCAGAGGAACTTAATAGATATATTCACAACATTTCATCCTAAAGCATCAGAATAACATTCCTTTTGAGTGCATACCGAACATTCCCCAGAACAGATCACATACTAGGTCACACATCAGGCCTCACCAAGTACAAAAAGAATGACATCATATCATGCATATTTTCTGACCATAATGCTACAAAACATGAAGTCAACCATAAGAAAATATTTGGAGAGACAACAAATACATGGAGGCTAAAGAATACTCTCCTAAAAAATGAATGGGTTAAGTAGGGAAGTAAAGAATAAAAAAATACATGGAAACAAATGAAAATGAAACTAGGACAGTTTAGAACCTTACATGGAGCAAAAGTGGTCCTAAGAGGGAACTATACTGCTATCCAGGTCTCTGGCAAGAAACCTAACTTTATACCTAACGGAGTAAGAAAAGAAATAGCAAATAAAGTTTGAAGACAGCAGAAGAAACTAAATAATAAAGATTAAAGCAGAAATAAATAATATGGAAATGAAAAAAAAACACCAATAAAAACAGTAGAACAAACAGATCAATAAAACGAGAACCTGGTTCTTTCAAAAAATATTGATAATCTCCTAGCCAAACTTATAAAAAAGAAGAGAGAGAAAGTAGCCAAATAAATGAAATATTGGTGAGAGAGAAGAGATCACAAATAAGACAGAAATACAATTAGAAAAGAGTATTATGAAAAATTAAAGCCCAACCAAGACAATCCAGAAGAAATGTATAAATTCCTACCAACACAAAAACTATCAAAACTGAAAACAGGGGGGCACCTGGGTGGCTCAGTCAGTTAAGCATCGGACTTCAGCTCAGGTCATGATTTCATAGTTTGTGGGTTCAAGACCCACATAGGGCTCTGTGCTGACAGCTCAGAGCCTGGAGCCTGCTTCAGATTCTGTGTCTCCCTCTCACTCTGTCCCTTCTCCACTTGTGCTCTTTCTCTTAAAAATAAATAAACATTTTTAAAAAATGGAACAGACCAATAGCCAGTGAAGAAACTGAATAATAACAAGTCTACCAAAACACGAAAGTCCAGAGATACACGGCTTTGCAAGGGAATTTTACCCAATACTGAAAGAAGAGGTTATAACTATTCTTCTGAAATGATTCCAAAAAAATAGAAATGGAAGAAAACTCCCAAACTCATTGTATGAGGCCAGTGTAATCTTACTCAAAAACCAGATAAAAACTCCACTAAAAAGATACCTACAGGCCAGAGTCCTAATGAACATAATGCAAAAATTCTCAATAAATACTAGCAAATGGAGTCTAACAATATATTTAAAAAATCATTTACCTTGATCAAGGTGGATTTATTCCTGTGTTGCAAGGGTGGCTCAATACTCACAAATCAATAAATGCGATATACCACAGTAATAAAAGAAAGTAAGAGAGCCATATGATTCTCCAACAAATGCATTAAAAGCATTTGGCAAAATATAACACCCATTCATGTTTAAAACTCTCTCCAAAGTAGGCATAGATGAAACAAACCTCAATATAATAAAGGCCATACTAGAAAGACCCACAGCTAATATCATCTCAATGGGGAAAAACTGAGAGTTTTTTTCTCTATAATCAGGAACAAGACAGGAATGTCTACTGTCACCATTATTATTTAACATAGTAATGGAAGTCCTAGCCTCAGAATTCAGACAATTCGCAGAAACAAAATGAATCCAAATCAGCAAGGAAGAAGTCAAACTTTCACTATTGGCACTGAACATGATTCTCTAGGTAGAAAAACCCAAAGACTCTACCAAAACCATTGTTAGACTGATACATAAATCCAATGTAACAGAACACAAAACCAAAGTACAGAAATCTGATGCATTTCTATACACCAATAATGAAGCACCAAAAAGAGAAACCAAGGATTTGATCCGATTTGTAACTGCACCCCAAACTGTAGCATACTAGGAGTAAAAGTAACCAAAGATGAGCTAGCCAAAATGCCAAAGCGAAAGAACTCTCCTCTAAAGCAACTCCAGGAAGAAGTCACAGCCACAGAACTGCTCAAAACG
>JAQQST010000022.1:1083302-1131925 GCA_028646485.1 Cryptoprocta ferox | reverse complement strand
GATAGATAGATAGATAGATAGATAGATAGATAGGAGATAGATAGATAGATAGATAGATAGATAGATAGATAGATAGATAGATAGATACATAGATACATAGATACATAGATACATAGATGATAGATGATAGATAGATGATAGATAGATAGATAGATAGATAGATAGATGATAGATAGATAGATAGATAGATAGATAGATAGATAGATAGATAGATAGATAGATAGATAGATAGATAGATAGATAGTTAGATGATAATACACAAAAACATTTTCCTACTTTGGTATACTGAACAGTTCCCTTTTTTTTCTGAAGGAAATAGAGGAGTAGCTGACAGTGTTTGGATCGCCCAATTGAGATATGTGTGATCACAGAAAATGTATATATTCCTCTGATTTGTGAAAGAGACCTTTTAAATCCTTGTAATTTTCTGAGTGATATTAACAGTAGGAGCATCTTTTGTTATAGTATTTTTTCTTTGACTCCAATTTCTGACACAGAGTTCCTGAATCCCTTGGAATTTCCTGGGAGATAGGAATATCTTTTGTTCTAATGAGGCAATTCTTGGTGGTATCCTGGATAGGGGTCATTCATCATGATTAGAATTTTCATCTAATGGGCAAAATTTTCTTCCCCACCTACCTTCTTCATTTTCCTGAGAGAGGAGACGAGCTAGACATAGAGTTAATGATTGGTCATGCCTACCTGATGAAGCTTCCATAAGAAATCCAGTAAGTATGGTGTTCAGAAAGTATCTGGAGTTGGAGGGCATGTAAAAGTGCTAGTATGGTGGCTCAGAGAGAGGATGGAAGCTCTTCACTCCCTTTTTACATAACTAGCCCTATGTATCTCTTCCATCGGGCTGTTCCTGATCTATATTATTTTATAATAAACTGGTAATCTAAGAAATAATATTTTCCTGAGGAAGCCACTCTAATAAATTAAATAAACTTGATAGGGAGTCATTGAAACCTCTAACTTATAGCCATTCAGTCAGAAGCACATATAACAAACAATTTAAGATTGAGTTCCGAAGAGGTGAGAGGTTGGAAGAACAGACTTGTATGACTGAGCCCTTAATCTGTGGAATCTAATGTTCTCTTCATGTAGATAGTGTCAGAATTGGGTTAAACTGTAAGAGACATAGTTAGCATCACAGAGAATTGTTTAGTGTGGAAAAAACTTCCTCATATTGGTGACCAGCAGTGTCAGAACTGAAGTGTTCTGTGTGACTAGTAAAGGAGAAACACAAAGGAGGAGTGAGTTTTCTCAAACCTCACACATCATTGCTCAGAATGGAGTTAATGTTCCTCTACTTTGTCAACCCACATTTCCAAGAACAGCGTCCTAAACCCAGAAACACCTAATGAAGATCCCAGAGGAGAATCCTATCAGAATCCATAAGATGTAGAGCACCATTAGATCAGAAAAATTTTTACCACAGAGCAGACTCTCCTATTTCCTCTCAACTGTACCGAGTTTCTTGAGTAGAACAAATAAGTTCAGCATGACACATGAGTTCCTTTACACATAAGTCTAAGAATGCATTAGTCTTTCTGAGGTTGAATTAGGAGTATTGAAAATAAATCAACCACTGTTCAGGGCAGAGGTCCTAGCACTAATCTTCCTTAGTGATAATTTTCCTTAATCATATTTTTTTCAATACTCTAGTATTTCTCTATAATTTCCCACTGAGAACATGAAATTTAGGCTACTTTATAGAACCTAACTCAATGCAGTTCTTGTCATACCCAGAACATAAATCATCTTGCCCCTCTGTGTAATTTTCTTCCAAAATTCTTCCCTGTGGTGGTTCTACTCATTAGTCTGGCCATCTCCTTCTTTCACTTTTCTTACACAGAGACTATAATT
Organism: Cryptoprocta ferox; assembly: GCA_028646485.1. NCBI lineage: Eukaryota > Metazoa > Chordata > Mammalia > Carnivora > Eupleridae > Cryptoprocta > Cryptoprocta ferox. The sequence continues at coordinate 1,130,056 of JAQQST010000022.1, read as the reverse complement.
AATTCAGACTGAGATCCATGTCTCCTAACCCTCAACACAGCAATTTTTACTGTATAAGTGAATCTACTGGTCAAATCTATTGTAAATATTGATTCTAAAAAGACTTCCATGTAATCCAATTTGCTTGACCAAAATGGAGACAGCTTGAATTTCTCTTAGGATATTAGCTAAACACTTTTAAAGATACTTTTGCAAATAAATTTAGCTCATGTATATACACACAATTAAATATGTATCCTAAAACTATTTTTTGATACTATAGTTTTTTAGAAAGCAGAATAAAACAAAAATAATTCTAAAACTCAAAGCCAAATATTGTTACTAAAGAGTTTCATGGGAATTGGTGGTGACCACAGAATCTAAATATCTTTAGAAATCAAGAGTCTATAGGCATTCTGGATAGAGCACAGACATCCAGTATTGAAACGTGACTGTTCAAGTGAAGCCTAACAGTCCAGAAAAACAATGGATTATTGCACTCAAAGAAAAATGGTACACAAATAAACAAACAAAATCTAGAAAATGGTGCTTTTATTTTCATGTCTTCTCAGTTATCTTTGGCCATTATTTTTTCTTAGCTTTTCTGCTTTGTAGGCATCTTTGACTCAAGGCTGATTCATGATCCACTGAAATCTGAGGAAATCACAGGTCTAAATTTTCCACCATTTCATTGAGTGCACTATCAGATGTGACCATCTGAAGGACCCCTTGTAATAATAAATTTTTAAAAAATATTAGTGACTTCTTTTATTTAATTTGGCATGTTGGATGATTAACAATAATTTTTTTCCACAGGCAAACAATATATTTCCAATATTTCTTTAGAAAAATATCAAAAAAGTAGAAGCAGTATACACACAGCTAGTGCTGGAAAGCAAATAGTTATATCCTTATCATGTGGATGAGGAAATAGAAGCTTAGAGTGATTGTGATTTGCCAAATATTAGAGTTTGTCTTATCCAGGTATGTGTGACTCTAAGCCCAAATTTATTTCCAAGACTTTAGGCTGTTTAAGGTATTCTATTTGAAGAATGCTGCAAATAGCACTCACTCTTTTATTTAGTTATGAAAACATATTTAGCATTCCAATTGGTAAGCTTCCACACTATATAACAGTAACTTATTAATCTTCTGTTAAATCCCAAGTACAGAAAAGATTAAGGCAGTATTCCATTTTGATTAAAATAATTTATGTAAATTTTAATTCAAGTTAGGCTCAGCCTTAGGCACCTAGAATATTAATTTAGAAACAAGTCTTATTAGTCCAGACTCGCACAGAATTTTGGCCAAGGACATTGAAGCAAACATTTTATCTTTTTTTTAGCCATCAAGTGGCAAGCATTTTTGAGTACATTTTAGGCACTGGGAAGAAGCCTGAACCTCAAAGAAATTGCCATCTGTTGGAGCAGTAAGACTAAATCACTTGAAGCCATTTGAAAAGGAAACAAGATAGTTCATAATTATGTGCTAATGTGCTATAGAAATTCAAAGAAGCAGAAAGTTATTGAAAACACCTGGATTCACTGAAAATTTTATGGTAGACTTTCCATTTATGGTAGGCTTCAAAAAAGTCTGAAGAAAGCTTTGGGTAAATGGAGAAGCATGAAGGTATTCATAGGTAATGAGTATAAAGGTAAAATAAAGTCAGATAAATTGATGTATCAGATTCTAAAGAATCCTGGTAGTCCATATTGTTTGTCCTTCAAAAAACTGAATAAGAAAGAATAGTTACCTTATGCCTCTTCCTCACCTTCTCCCTCAAGCACTGTGCCTAGCATGTTGTTGGGACTTAATAAATATGATGTGGCTTTTTACTGTGAGAAGAGGATTGAGGAGTCTGGATTTGATATAGGAAATGGAAAATATAAATTAGAAAATATAAAAACACATTTCTGTCTTATTTCAGTTTGCACATACTTACTGATTTTACTGTTTGCTAAAAAGATTTTGTTAACTGTGGGTAAAAGTTTTCTCAATCACTTATATATGCATTATAGTAGAGGTGAGGGTAGGATAAACAATGATTATATAAGTCATTTTGTTTCAGACTTCCTAATTGTGTCATCTTTTCTGAATCATATAAATGTTAATTACTGGTTTGCATTCACACTCCTGAGCTCTTTTGAGCAAAAGTAAAATCAAACCTGTTTTGACTAGAAGAAAAAAGCCCCAAGTGCAGAGCAAATTAAAGATAGATATGACATATTCATTCAGACAGGCAGTCATTGTGGTAGCCAGCCTCCAAGATGACCCTCAATTATCTCTGAATCCTGGTATTGACATCCTTATATTTCTTCCTGTTGAGTATGAGCTGAACTTTATAAATCATTACTAATGAATAGAGTAATGCAGAAATGATAGTATGAGACTTGGAGATAGGTCTCTCTCTCTCTCTCTGACTCTCACTTTCACTTTCTCTACCTCTCTTTCAATCTCTGGAGTCACTCTCTCTGGGGTACTCCAGCTTCCATGTTGCAGAGGCCCATATGACAAGGAACTGAGGCTTCATGCCAACAACCATGTAAGTGAGTTTGGAAATGGATCTTCTAGCCCAGTCAAAACTTTGGATGATTATTGTTCCAACTGACATTTTGAATGCAGCATCATGAAAGACCATGCCCCACAAATACTGGCTAAGCCATGCTCAGATTCCTGACTCTCATGAGCTGTGTGAGATAATAAATGTTTATTGATTTGTCAGTCAACATATCTGGGAACACCATGTGAGAGGCATTGAATACTATGGGGCTATAGATAGATACGACATGGATTCTACCCATTAAGAATGCCAAAAGTTGAGTGCAAAAACTAACACATACAAATACCTACCATAGGATTTTGGTGCTCTAGAGAAGCTTCTTGACAGAGATTGAGTTAGGGTTTGAAGGATGATAATGTTTTATATACAGGAAGGTGCTGGGGATATATTTCATATACCGTTCTACTTTGTGACAGTATCTCATTACTTTTGTGATGAGATTGAAAAAATTGCAAAAATAGAATGGTTGAGAAATCAAGTTAATAATAATAATAATATTCTTATTATTATATATAATAATTCTATATAATATAATATAATTATTATTATTCTATATAATATATTATATATAATAATTCTACATAATTCTATATAATATATTATATATAATAATTATTAACTTGAATTTTTATTTATCGATAATAAATAATAATTATTATTATAACAATACTAGAGTATATTTCTTTTTTTTACTTTAACAGTGTTTCCACATATAGTAATTTATTGATCCCCATAAGAACAAGTGAAATGGGCAGAATGGTCATTATTGTACTCATTTTATCAGCAAAGGAGTTAAGATTCTGAGGACTCGAAATTATGTCCAAGGTAAGACAAGTAGTTAAGTGCCAGAGATGGAGCTTAGGCTCTTCGAAAATAACTACAGTATATAAATCAAAGTATACAATGAAATAGCATCAATTAATTACGAAAAAGCACTAGAATGGATCAGAAAGAGGTGAAATCACTTCTGTAGAAATTTTAAGAAAGAAAGAGAGAGAAAGAGAGGGAGGGAAGGAAGGAGGGAGGGAGAGAGGAAGGAAGGAAGGAAGTAAAGAAGGAAGGAAGGAAGGAAGGAAGGAAGGAAGGAAGGAAGGAAGGAAGGAAGGAAGGAAGGAAAGGAAGGAAGGAAAAATGTGTTTATAGTATGCATGATGCCTTAGTCAGAAATGCTGGTAGTTGTCTCCCAAAAGACTTCTTAGGGAGGTGAATTTGCTGATGTCAGAAATCAGAGGTTTGTAAGCTCTCAGACCTGACTTAGCTAGCACACAAACAGTCTGTCTGTCTAGGGAATATTTGTATTAGCAAAGTGCACAGACAGGTTTATTAATTTATAATGAGAAAGGTTACAACCAAGCACCTGGAAATATTCTGTTGGCAAAACTAGTACTTTCATTCCCTATAGGCCAGCATAAAAACCTTGGTGATGCCCATGGTCTCAGGATGGAGAAAGTTGTCTGGATGAATGTTAAGGGGCATTCCTTCACTTGGGGTAAGGGTGGGGGTTTAAGGTAATTTTTCCTGTTCAGAAATCACCTTGCAGGAGCATCAGTCCCCTAGCCAATATTCACTTCCTCTCTCAATAAAAATTTACTCCCAAACCTCTCTGTACCAGCTTCCAGATACAGAGAGATAAAATACCAAAAACTGCATGGCTTAAAAGAGTCAGAAATTTATCCTCTCAGTTCTAGAAATTAGAATGTGAAAGGCATCAGCAAGGCCACCCTCCCTCTGAAGTCTCTAGGAAAGATTTCTTGCTTCTTTTTAATTCTTCAGGCTTTCAGCAATCTTCGGCATTTCTTGGTTTGCAGCCAAATCTTTATTACCTTGGCTCTATAGTCACAGAAATGTTTTCCTTTCATGTGAATCCTTTACCACTTTGTATAAGGACACCATGTAACCAATAACCAGTCATTGATTCAGGGCTCACTCTAATCCACTATGGCTTCATCCTAACTTGATTTCATCTATGACTCTATTTCCAAATAAGGTTACATTCACAAGTTACTGAGTTATGATTTGGGCATATCATTTTGGGAGAACACAATTTAACCCACTACACCTTATTTTCCCTTGCTTCCATTCTTGATAACCTCACTCCCACCCTATCCAGGATAGATGGTTTCTGCATTCAAATGTAATTTAACATGAGAGTCTTTCTACCACATTAATGTGTCCTTGTCTTTACTGACATTACATTCTATATCAACTACTTAGGGAGGAGAAGAGTGGGGGGGATTGGGAAATTCTCCCTTAAATAACTTGCTTTTTATGAATTTTTAAATCCAAACACCAAATCTTTCCCCTATTCCTAAATGCACAGATTAAACATTCTTCAAATCACTACACTATCAAGAATCCACTGTTAGCGATGGGAACTTGTGGGGATGAATAGTAGTTTGGGAAGCAATGGCAGTGCCAACAGGGAGCTTAGGAAGAGGGTATTACCCTACGAGACATCCGCACAGAAAACAATAACATCCTTTGACAGGGTAATGCTGTTTTATTTTTAAATCTTACATCAGATGTAGACAAAACACCTTTTCTACATTCATTTTCTGTACAATGTAAGTTGCTGCAAATAAAACTTCCACAGAAGCTCCCTAAGCTTCCCAGTAACCAGAATGGTGCCATATAGAATTTCCAAAACAGCTTCTGGCATTAAATAGCTGCATTCTGAGCTGATTTGTAGCTTACATTTTAGAGGCCATTTTTATTTACCCCATTTCTAAATTCTCTTTGTTTGGACTCTACATCCTGATGAGAGCAAAAACATATGGAATTGCTTCTTATATATATTCTGCTTTTTAGATAGTGAAACCCCCATGACAAGTGAATAGGAAAGTGAAAATAAAAGAAAGAAGAAGACAAGAGGTTCTGCACACCTGATTGGAAAAGAAGATTGGGAATCCTTTTCTCATCTCCTCACAGGCATATAGTGCCATAGTTCCTACCTAGATAAGCAGACATTCTTTCCCTTCCTCAGGCTTGAGAGATGAGGTTCGCAGCCAGGACACTGTCAGACTCTTCTGGTCCCTGTTTGTGGGTCACATGTGGCCACACACTGAAGAAAAAATTCTCAGACACTTAGATTGGGCAGACACACAGAGCTGCCTCTGCAAGAGAAACAAAAACAGCAGAAAACTGCACATAGCTTTTATTACATATTTTATCAGATATAAGTATTAAAGAGTGTCAAAGTATGGAGAGAGGACACAAAGGTTCTTCTGGTGATTGTTTGAAAACATGCAGGGAGTGTGTGCAGCTCCAAGGAGGGTCAGAAAGTTAAAGTGGATTTTGTATCTCATTGTCCTCTGGGGAATCCTGGGCCTCTGTTCTCATAATGCTATCGCATTTGACAGCCTTGAGACCAGAACATTGCTGACGTTCACTATTGCCCCATTCACCCTCCAGTACTTACAATACACTGTCTAGAAATAACCCCACAAAATTCAGAATGGAAACGGACCTATAGGTATACTATATGCACTTTCAGGTGAGTAAATCAAATTTATAAAACCAGACAACAAAAATGGTAAGTGTGGTTGCAAGGGGATGTTAGAAATATGCTCTTTTAAAAAAGCTTCTCTAACATAGGAGCCAGAAGACTTTGGTGTTCCTGTCCGTTGTCACCTTGCACAAGTGACTTATCCTCTCTCTGTTGTGTCAATTTCCTTTCTATACAGGGTCTCTGTATTTATTCACTAGGGCTGTCAGTAACAAAGTACACCACAGACTAGGTGGCTTAGACAACAAAAAATATTTTCTCATAGTTCTGGAGTGTATAAGTCTGAGATCAAGATGTTAGGATGTTAATTTCTTCTGAGGTCTCTCTCCTTGGCTCTTCCATGTCTTCATATGGTCTTTCCCCTGTGAGTGCCTGTGTCTGAATTTCCTCATCTTATGAGGACACCAATAATATTGGATTAGGGTCCAACCTAATAATCTCATTTTAAGTTAATCATCTTTTAAAGGCAATATTTCCAAAGAAGATCACATTCTGAGGTATTGATGGTTAGGACTTCACATGTGAATTTTGGGTGAAGAAAAAAATTCAGGTCTTAATAGGAAGATATTGCTAAATAACTGGAGGGTGTGTGGTGACAGATTTCTGACTGTTAGAGAGGTTACAGATAATAAAGGAGACTAGGCTGGAAAGAATCTGGTGTTGGATTAGAATCATATATAACACTATAAATTTTTTATTAATTTAATGTATATAAAGGTAGATTAATAAATAGTTGTAAAAGTGTGTATACAACAGCCATTGTGCAAACACATAGGTCCTACTTCAGTCCTTTGAGAAGGACTAGAATGAGTGATATACCAGTAGCAACAAGCACATCCAGCACCTTGATTTTGATTTCCAAATACCTTTACCTAATGGAAGAAACCAAAGCTTCTTTTAGAAATGACTGATATTAAAGCCAGGGCAAGGGAAATGGAAGATGAGTCTGGAGCATCTAATAGTGCCAGATAGCAATGAAGTGCTCAAAAAAGTAAAAGAATGTCAAAGGGACACTGGAGACAAAGTGAAAGACCTCTAAACTGCCAGAACTAAGATCATTTGGGCAGTAAAATAAATAGTGTGGTATTGGATTACAACTCAAATTGGGTACATAATTCAATGTATACACAAATATATATACACAAGTGCATACTGGTATAAATTAACAGTGAATAAATAAATGTCTGGGGACTCAAAGATACTTATTCTAAATGTATTCAGAAAAAATGTAAGTGTGGGTTGGACTTAGTCACTTTCATCCAAAGAGTAGAGTATGGAAAGGAGAATGTTAATAACTTCACTGTGAAAAACTCTGGCAGTCAGTAGCCTAACTATTGTTAGTTAAATGGGTAAATGGAGAAGCATGAAGGAATTCATAGACAATGATTACAAAGGTGGAATAAGGTCAGATAAATTGATGCATCAGATTCCAAAAAATGCTTGTAGTGCATATTGTTTGTCCTGAATAAGAAAGACAAACTGAATAAGAAAGAATAGTTACCTAATGTCTCTTCCTCACCTTCTACCTTAAACACAGTGCCTAGCATGTTGTAGGAACCTAATAAATATAATGATAAAGATATATATAAAATATAGAAATATACATTATATATAAATTTATATAAATTTTATATAAAAATATAAAAATAAAATAGTCACATACTATCCACTTTATGTCCCTAGCATAACAAGTAATAAGTTGGGTTAATAACATACATCGCTGATAAGATGTGATGAAGATGGCTTCACCTCTGTGGACTTAAACCTGTCCAATCACAAAGTCATCATATAGACTAAGGGATATTTTATAAAACACCTGACTAACACTTTTCAAAACTGTCCAAGTCATGAAAAAGAAAGACTAAAAAAACTATCACAGACCAGTGGACACTAAGTAGGCATGCCAACTAAATGCAGTGTGGAATCCTTAATTAAGTTCTGATAGAAAAAGGACATTGATGTAAAAACTGAAAAATCCAAATAAAATCTATAGTTTAGTTAGTAGTTTTTATAAAAAGGAAAAGAAAGACTTGTGTCAGATGACTCACTCAAGGAGATGTCACGCTGCTCCAGCCATAGATTTCCTAATATTCTAGATATGAGGTTAACTAAAATATATATATATATATATATATATATATATATATATATATATATATATATATATATCTTAGAGAAGGAACTTGGTCTAAGTTTTTTTTCTAATTTTTTTATTTTACTTTTTTAATTTTTTGGTTTTTTGTTTGTTTGTTTGTTTGTTTTAGAGAGAGAAAGAAAAAGAGAGTGTGCACAACCATGCACAGGCTAGAGAGTAGGGGAAGGGCAGAGAGAGAGGGAGAGAGAGAATCCCAAGCAGGCTCCACTGTCAGTGCAGAGCTCAACTTGGGGATTGATCCCACAAACCTTGAGATTATAACCTGAGTCAAAATCAAGAGTCAGATGCTTAACTGACTGAGCCACTGAGCTGCTCCTAATTTTTTTCTACTTTAAGAATGCTTCTTTCTATATATTTTCTTTTCATTCTTTAAAATAAGAAAAAAAGATAGAGTTGCACAAGCTTTTCCTGCAGATAAAGAAATCCCAGATATCAGTTAGAACTGGTCACCAGGTGACCAGTTAGAATGAGAATTAGAGGAGGCAAAACCAAGAGCTGAGTAAAAGTGGCCTAGTAAAGGGGAATGTAGGGGTATCATATTCTAATCCTAACTGCCTATATATATGTGACCTTAGACAAGTTGTATTTTTATGCTTTTATTTTTCTATCTGTAAAATGAGGAACTTGATTAGAAAATAGCTAAAGTTCTGGGGCACCTGGGTAGCTCAGTAGGTTAAATGTCTGATATTAGCTCAGGTCATGATCTCACAGTTGGTGAGGTCAAGCCCCACCTCAGGCACTGTGCTGACAGCTCAGAGCCTGGGGCCTGCTTCAGATTCTGTGTCCCCCTCTCTCTTTGCCCTTCCCTGCTCATGCTCATCTCTCCTTTCTCAAAGGTAAATAAACATTAAAAATTTTAAAAAGGGCTAAGTTTCAAATTGTAGGATATAATTCTATTAGCTCTCTATATGTACAAGTGGTAGAACCTAAGAAGTAGAGAATATAATTTCAGGGGCAAGTAAATAATGCTCTTTCACACACCACAGTGATATCTGCTGAACTAATGCAATTATCTCCCTCAGTTGGGTAGCTTGGAAATGAAGTCTTGCGTGAGAGAAAAACCATATAGACTCAGTTTGGACATCAGCAATAACTTTGATAAACCTGGTTGAAAGGAACAGCTTTTGCTGTTCTTCTTCTTCCTGCCTCTCCTCCTTTCAAGCATTATCTAGCATAGTTCTGGCACTACCAAAGATTAACATCTCAAGCAAGTTACTTAACCTCTTTGGGCCTGAAGTTATTCAGTTACAAAATTAAAATTAAAGCAGCAAATGGAATCCTAAGAGGAAAGTCAATTGCAATCCAGGCCTATTTAAAGAAACTAGAAAAAGCACAAATACAAAATCTAACAGTGTACCTAAAGCAACTAGAAGGGGAGCACCAAGAGCACCCCAAACCTAGCAGAAGAAGAGAAATAATAAAGATCCGGGCAGAAATGAACAATATAGAATCCAAAAAGCAGTTGAACAGATCCATGAAACCAAGAGTTGGTTTTTTGAAAAAATAAACAAAATTGATAAACCTCTAGCCAGGCTTCTCAGAAAGAAAAGAGACAGCACCCAAATAGACAAAATCACAATGAGAATGAATTTATTATAACCACTCCCTCAGAAATACAAGCAATTATCAGAAAATAGTATGAAAAATTATATGCCAACAAACTGGACAATCTAGAAGAAATGGACAAATTCCTAAACACACACACACCACCAAAATTCAAACAGGAAGACACAGAAAATCTGGACAGACCCATAACTAGGTCAGAAATTGAATCAGTTATCAAAAAATCTCCAAACAAATAAGAGCCCGGGGCCAGATGGCTTCCCTGAAGAATTCTACCAGATATTTAAAGCAGAGTTAATACCCATTCTTCTCAAGCTCTTCCAAAATATAGAAATGGAAGGAAAAATTCTGGACTCATTCTACAGGCCAGCATCACTTTGATTCCCAACCCAGACAAACACCCAGAAAAAATAGAGAACTACAGGCCAATATCCTTGATGAATACAGATGCCAAAATCCTCAACAAGATACTTGCAAATCGAATTCAACAGCATATAAAAAGAATTATCCACCATGATCAAGTGGGATTTATTCCTGGGTTACAGGGTTGGATCTATATTCGCAAATCCATCAATGTGATACATCACATTAACAAAAGAAAGATAAAAACCACATGATCCTGTCAATAGATGCAGAAAAAGCTTTTGACATATTTCAGCATCATTTCTTAATAAAGACACTCGAGAAAGTCGGGAATGAAGGAACTTACTTAAACATCATAAAAGCCATCTATGAAAAGCCCACAGCTAATATTATCCTCAATGGAGAAAAACTGAGAGCTTTCCCCTGAGATCAGGAACACGACAGGGATGTCCACTCTTACCACTGTTGTTTAACATAGTGCTGGAAATCCTAGCATCAGCAATCAGACAACAAAAGGAAATAAAAGGCATCAGAACTGGCAAAGATGAAGTCAAACTTTCACTTGTCACAGACGACATGATACTGTACAGAAAACCTGACCGACTCCACTAGAAGCCTACTAGAACTGATCCATGAATTCAGCAAAGTCGCAGGGTAGAAAATCAACGTACAGAAATTGGTTGCATTTTTATACACCATAATGAAGCAACAGAAAGAGAAATCAAGAAACTGATCCCATTCACAACTGCACAAAAATTCCATAAAACATCTAGGAATAAACCTAACCAAAGATGTGAAGATCTGTATGATGAAAACTATAAAAAACTCATGAAAGAAATTGAAGAAGACACAAAGAAATGGAAAAATATTCCATGCTCATGGATCAGAAGAATAAATATTGTTAAAATGTCATTACTACCCAAAGCAATGTACACATTCAATGCAATCCCAATCAAAATTGCGCCAGCATTCTCAAAGCTAGAACAAACTATCCTAAAATTTGTATGGAACCACAAAAGACCTTGAATAGCCAAGGTAATATTGAAGAAGAAAACCAAAATGGGAGGCTTCACAATCTCAGACTTTAGCCTTTACTACAAAGCTCTCATCATCAGAACAGTATGGTATTGGCAAAAGCAGACACATAGATCAATGGAATAGAATAGAGAGCCCAGAACTGGACCCACAAATGTATGCCAAGTAATCCTTGACAAAGCAGGAAAGCACATCCAGTAGAAAAAAGACAGCCTTTTTAACAGATGGTGCTGGGCGAACTGGACAGCAACATGCAGAAGAATGAATCTAGATCACTTTCTTACACCATACACAAAAATAAACTCAAAATGGATGAAGGACCTGAACGTGAGACAGGAAACCATCAAAACCCTAGAGGAGAAAGTAGGAAACAGCCTCCTTGACCTCAACTGCAGCAATTTCCTACTCGATACATCCCCAAAGACAAGGGAATCAAGAGCAAATATAAACTATTGGGACCTCATCAAGATAAAAAGCTTCTTCACTGCAAAGAAAATAATCAGTAAAACTAATGGGCAACTGACAGAATGGGAAAAGATAGTTGCAAATGACATATCGGATAAAGGGCTAGTATCCAAAATCTATAAGGAACGCACCAAACTGCACACCCGAAAAACAAGTAATCCAGTGAAGAAATGGGCAGAAAACATGAATAGACACTTCTCCAAAGAGGACATCCAGATGGCCAACAGACACATGAAACGATGCTCAGCATCACTCATCATCAGGGAATTACAAAGCAAAACCACGCTGAGATACCACCTCATGCCAGTCAGAGTGACTAAAATGAAAAATCAGGAGACTATAAATGCTGGCGAGGATGTGTAGAAATGGGCAGCCTCCTACACTGTTGGTGGGAATGTAAACTGGTGCAGCCGCTCTGGAAAACAGTGTGGAGTTTCCTCAAAAAACTATCAATAGAACTCTCCTATGACCCAGCAATAGCACTGCAAGGAATTTACCCAAGGGATATAGGAGTGCTGATGCACAGGGGCACATGTACTCCAATGTTCAGAGCAGCACATTCAACAATAGCCAAATCATGGAAAGAGCCTAAATATCCATCAACTGATGAATGGATGAAGAAGATGTGATTTATATGTACAATGGAGTAGTACATGGCAATGAGAAAGAATGAAATTTGGCCATTCGTGGCAATGTGGATGGAACTCGAGGGTGTCATGCTAAGCGAAATAAGTCAGGCAGAGAAGGACAGATACCATATGTTTTCATTCATAAGTGGAACAGGAGAAACTTAACAAAGGGCCATGCGGGGGGGGGGGGGAAGGGGGAATAGTTGGGGAGTGGGAGGGAGTAAAACTATGAGAGACTCTTGAATACTGGTAACAAATTGTGGGCTGATAGGGGTGGGGAAGAGGGGAAGGGGAGTGTTGGGAACGGAGGAGGGCAGTTGTTGAGATGAGCCCTGGGTGTTATATGGAAACCAATTTGCCAAGAAACTATAACAGAAAATAAATGAATGAATGAATTAAACAAACAAACAAACAAACAAACAAACAAATAAATAAATAAAGTTTTATTACAAGTGTGTATAGAGGTGGGTTGGTGGATCAAGACCTATTAGTGTTAGATCCACAAATGGTGGGCCATGTCTGGGCTGACCTCTACTGAGGAAAGAAAGGAGTTAAGATGAGGAACTGAATCTACTTCATTTCTAATGAACAGTTCTCATCTCTTTTGCCTTAGTCAGTCTCTTGCTTCCCTCTCTGTTGTACACCCTAAGTTTAAAGTTCTCTCTTGTCCAGCAAGGGAGTGGACTCAGGATTAAAAGCGAGAAATGGCTAATGTCTGGGAAATGACAAGAGCCTGGAATAAGGGTCTTCGCTCTGTTTTTATTAGGATCAGAAGGCTTACAAACATGGTGATGGACATGCACAGAGACAATGCAACTGTGAACATTAATTCATGGACGTGAGGGAATGGGGGACTTGAATATATTTGGGGCTTGGATTTTGGGTTAATACAAAACAAAATTCTGGTGCCAGTCAGTTGGGTGGAAGATTGTATACAGTGGACATGAGGCACCACCTCTGTTTATCTTAGCTAGCCTAGGCATTGCAACAGGTAGAACATGTGACCGCAGGTTTAACAAGGCACCTTTCTTTTGTTAATCATCTCTGCTCCAGGCAGCTTCACCTGCAGTAAAGTGCAGCCATCTATAGCCCTATTTAACTTGGTCCTTCCTCCCTGTGAAAGCAGCTTTCTGCTATAGTACTAAATTGGGGGGCGCTTTTGCTCTGAATGCCTAATATGCTTATGTCATATACTTTGTATTGAGGCCTTTGCCCCCTCTCTATTCTGGGGGCTTTGTCCCCTTCCTAGTCTATCAGGGGGCTTTGCCCCCCTCTATATACTGGGGTCTGTGTCCTGCCTTCTTTCTTCTTGTCTACCTAATCTTGTTTACTCAAACTTGGTTTTGAGCAATCTATGGCTTTGTACTTCTTTGTACTCCTATGGCCTTGTTAACCCAGTGGTGTAAACCCAGGGGATTCTTAGGCTTATTCCCCACACCTCTCTATATTTTAGATATGTCTTCTCAGTCAAAACTCTTTATTGCATCTAAGTCATTAATTCTTCGGGCACCTGGGTGGCTCAGTCAGTTAAGGGTCTGATTCTTGATTTCAGTTTCAGTCATGATCTCACAATTTGTGAGTTCAAGCCCTGTATTGGACTCTGTGTTGACAGTGTGGAGCGTACTTTGGATTCTGTCTCTCTTCTTCTCTCTCTGCCCCTTCCTCGCCTCTTTCTCTCTTTCAAAATAAATAAAAATAACCAAAGAGAGAAAGAGAAGGGGAGAGAGAGAGACAGAGACAGAGAGAGAGAGAGAGAGAGAGAGAGAGAGAGAGAGGAGACTTTAGGCTACTATGGAGAAAGGGAGACAATGTTTAATAGGCATACACATGACTTCTAAGAATCAGAATGTACTGAGCAAGTTATTCTCTTGGAAAATCTTGGAAAGATTTCTGGATTCAGTTACAATTTCAATGTGAGGAAAGTTGAGGAGTTCTGGGCTACCACAGGAAATTCGGGCAAGGTTTGTGAAGTAAGAGAAAAAATATGAAGTGCAGGTAAATTAAAACTGACTAGTGAGATCATATTTAAAAACTAGAGAAGAAGACAATCTAGTGAAATCAAGGAAACAGGTTAAGATAAAGGGAAGTGAAGTTGGTATTTGGTGGAGAAAGTAATGGGTACTCGTGAAGTTCTGAAATACTCACAGGTATTTCTTTCTCCGTCTTTCCAGCCCACTCAGCTGTGGCTTTGACTATTGTCAACTCACAGAATGAACCTTTCCCAGTGCTGAAACAAGGCTGACCAGGCATGCTAAAGGGTGTAGGCTTGCAAGCTAGTGGTCTGGAATTAGTCACGTTGCCATAAATCAAGGAGTTAGGGTAGCTGAGGATGAGATTTAGGACAACTATACTCTCATTTCTAGGATGTCTTGTCTGTGTGGTTGGGCTTCTAGTACTATCTTGATTTATGCAACAATTCCTTACTTTGATATATAAAGTCCTTAACATTAGCTTAATTGGCTAGGCCCTTAAAATCCGAACAAGCCCTTATGAGCCTGCCTCAGCAGATTAGACCACCCCAAGCCATGATGAGCAATTTGTATGACCTCAGTATGCCAGCTGTAGGGACCTCCCTTGCCCAAGTTTCACCCTCCAGAACTTAAAGTCTGGCCTTCATGTACCTTTGGAGATAATAATTTGGCATGAAGAATTACTAAAGCCATGGCTACTCTTTTCTAGGCTTTTGTCTTTTACATTTCAGCCTACCACTGAGGTTATACAATGGCTTAGTGTTCTCCTAACCTCTTCAATAATTATTCCACTTATGGTAACAACAGACAGATTTTGTGCTACACATAATGGTACAATCACTGGTAGATATTTTTAATTGTATTTGTTTTGACTTCTGTGTCTAATTCATGATGGCTGCATTTTGGATTTTTATAATTATTGATAATAAAAATATTCCACTTGAATGAAAAATATGGTCTACACATTAAAATGTATATTGGAATTTCAATTGTAAAATTGAAATTTCAGAATTGCAATCACTGAATAAAAACAGTCCTGGAGACAGTTGATGGAGGTACTGGAAGAAAGGACATTATCAATGGAGTAATTCAAGAAAATCCCCTAGAATTGAAGGGAACACAAATCCAGATTAAACAGGACTATATTCACATCATGACGAATACTTATAACAAGGTATATCATAAGAGTTTAGATCACTGAGGACAAAAGGAGCATCCTGTAAATATCCAAAAAGAGAAATAAAGAGACCAATAACCTAAGAGGATCATGGATCAGAATTCATCAGATGTTTCAAAAGCAATTCTGGAATTAGGAAGACAAGTGAGCCATACCCTCAAATTCAGGAGGAAAATATTACCTTAATACGAATTCTATACCCAACCAAAGTACCAAATGAGAGAAAAGAATAAAATATTTTCTAACATGCAAAGTTTCAATATAACTCCCCCCTTTCCCCCATGATTCCTTTATTAGGGAGCTACTAGAAGATACAATCTATCAAATGGGAGAGATAAAGAGGACCCAAGCTTCAGGAAATGAGTGCTGCAACACAGAAGGAAGTGGAAGGAATTCTCAAAACAGCAATGCAAGAGGGTCATGGGTTATAGTAGTGCCCACGATGTAGTGAACAATTCCACATTGGAGCAGATCAAGAGTCTCTGGGAATGAGGGCCTCTGGCAGAAACAATTGACAGATACACCTGTAGAACTGGGAGGAGATTTATGCTTATAATGAAGAGATAAGTACATGAAAACTAAGAAAATAAAACAAAATCATATGAATAACAAAAAATAACTGGAGGACACTGATTCCATATGGTAAATACTGAATATTGACCTGAACAAAATTAAGAGAACTTTACTGGGTGTCTAAGAATAAGAACAGGGCATGTTTTTTAGAGGGGAATGAGTGAAGAGGCACTAAAGAAAGTTCTGTTATTTGTCACAATAGGAGGTCAGTAGACAATGCTTGAAATGGGAAAGTCAGAAAGGAGTAATATAAGCATGTTACTTAAATATGGTGGGAAATCATAATAATCAGGAATTCAATGTGCTTAGTTCCAGAAAGGGGAGAAGAGGTGGGTGTGTGTGTGTGTGTGTGGTGGGTGGCAAGAAAATATATTTATAACAAGCCATGCAGAACTGTAGAGCTTTTTAAATGATGTACATGCATAACTTGAAAATGATTAATGCACAATGTATTTTGCTTAATTATAAAAAGTGATTTGAGGTGCTTCTATAGCCAGGAGACCTGGAGAAGAATCTGGAGTTAAAGAGTATGAACAAGGGTGTCATGCTAAGCAAAATAAGTCAGGCGGAGAAGGACAGATACCATATGTTTTCACTCATAGGTCTAACAGGAGAAACCCAACAGAGGACCACGGGGAGGGGAAGGAGGAAAAAGAGTTAGGGAGAGGGAGGGAGACAAAGCACAAGAGACTCTTGAATACTGAAAACAAACTGAGGGTGGAGGGGGAGGGGGAAAGGGGAAGGGGGTGATGGTCATGGAGGAGGGCACTTGTGGGGAAGAGCCCTGGGTGTTATATGGAAACCAACCTGACAATAAACTATAAAGATAAAAAATAAATGTTAAAAACATTAAAAAATAAGCAAATCTTAGAATTTTTATTATGGTTTACCCTTCTCATATTTACCCTTCTTACTGGGGATGTAAATTGCAAAGCGCGTGTTAAAGTGAAAAGCAACCCTCCCATATTAGGAGACACAAGTTTTTAAAAACAACTTTAATAAAGACTATAATTCAGCTGTTAAAAATAAAGAAATGAATGAATGAATGAATGAATGAATGAATGAATGAATGAATGAAAAGAATATGAATGAGGAAGATTACTGGAACTTTAACAACAATGAAAATTTCCTTAGTGAATTCCTCTGTATCTTGCTTTTGGACAGAGTCCAGTTGTATGTTCACAGATAATCTAGTTTTTCTTTCTTGAGGCAAGATATAATCTGAGAGCTAAAAGTTGGCTCCACAAAATGACTTGTCTTTATAAAACTCAGTGGCATGCTTATCAAGCCAAATCTGACCTGTTTTCATACTTCAAGCATTTAGTACAGTTACCCCCTCAGTGTCCTGTTAAGTGCAAAGTTTGTTTCATAATAACACTATTTTTAGAATTTTGTGACCTTGATAGAAAACAGAAAGAGCAGCCCAACATTAAATTATTCACTTGAGTGACTTTCCAATTGAAATCACAAAGATTGCAAAGTACAAAGTTTTAATTACATCGGAAAACAATTGAAATAATTTCAGATCTGAACATTTACATACAGTCTAATTGATTTCAATGGAGGCAGACTACTTATATGGATAATGATATGCAGATGGCAAAGTGGCATTGGGGCCCTCTGCCAAGGCCATCTCTGCTCCAGTCCACCTCTTGTACTCATATTCTTTTTATGCAATCTGTAAGGATTATATGTTTTTTTTTTTTTTAAGGAGGCCAGAGTAGCTCAGGCTGAAACAAATGATGTGTTCATAACATTAGTTTTCCTTGAGATGGCAGGACTTCTGTTGTGAGGACCACGAGGTTGTCTGCCAGGGAAATGAACACATTTGTTCAAATACTAGCCTTCTGTCAGCGAGGTGCCCAGGGGGCAGAACGAGGTAGCATGTCAGGGAATCCTATAGGAGAGGCCCAGGCACATTTACCAGGCCAAATAGATTGTATATATGTAGTTTCTAATAACAAGTTCAAGTTTTGTATTATTTTCATGGTTAGGAGACATCTTTCCTTACATCTAATCTCATCTCAATCTTCCCGTCTTTTCATCCCAAACACAGGTCTTCCAGACATGGGAAATGAAGACTATTGACAAAGCCTGCCTCAACTGATATTTAAAAGGAATGTGTCACATAGCTTTCTGGTAGGATATAGGTGCCCTGCTGGTTCAGAGGCACCACAAGCCAATATTTCTATGTCTCAGAGATTCACTTTTCTCTAGGAGGCCCTTCCTATATTCGGTGATAGTATTTCCAAGTCCCATTTAGCTGACACTAGTCATCTTAGTAATCAATGTCATCTGCATAAACCAATTCTAGACCTATATAATTCAAAATAAAATTCAGAAAATGTATATAATTAAAACAATTAGTGGCAAATGAGGAGAGAAAATCCCCATTAATTTTATATAAGATACATTCAGAAATTATTTTCATCTTTTTAAAATGTCAGCTCTATAGAGTTGATGAAACTGTACAAATCTCTATTGAGTAAGGCTTGACTTCATCCTGGGAAATAATTCTTTGTGAATCGTCTTAGTCACTTGGCAGCCACAGGAATACATATGGAATATTTCCTAGGTAGCAAGGTCTCTATCAAAGCTATCTGTGTCACTTTATTGTATTCAGCTTGTGAGTGTCATTTTTCTCTGCCTATCTCTCCTCTACAACATCAACCTAAGATCACCTGAAAGTGAAATTCAGAGTGTGCCAGTCTTCTACTTAAACTGTTCTGAGAGTCCTATTGCAGGGACCATCAGATCCTGAACGTGAACAATAACAAGTGCATGATCAAGCTTTCTGACATGCTTTCTGACATTCTGTTCTTCCTCCTATGCCTTGACCATCATGCTATTGCCACTGGGGCCTCCTTTCTGCCTTTGTGATTCACCATTCTACCTACGTGGATTGGTCTTCCAAAATTTTTACCTGGCTAATTCCTACTCACCTTTTTGATTTCAGCTCAAATATCATTTCCCCTGAGAAAATGTTCCTGAAAGACCTGCAAATGAAAAGCAGAACCTTCTCCCAGTACATTGTCTCTCATGGCATGCTGTATTGCTTCCTTAACAGTTCATAGCAATAGATTAATTTTTGTGTTTTGTGGGTTATATTGATCTCCCCTTCTGGACGATAAATGCCATGAGGATGGCTTCTATTCCTTTACAGTCACCAATTTACACTCCATGCCTAGTAGAGTGCTTGGCACATTTCAAGAGCACAATAGTAATTTGCTGTCCAAATTGATGAGTACATAATCTCTCTCCCTGAACTCCTATGCTTCTTGGAAACTGTTACAAAACTTTATTCTCTTAACCTCTCACTTTGGATTCATTGCAGGCCTCAGCAAGTACTTTTAACATTGACCCACCTCACCACCATTTTCCTTTTCAGAAAGGTGTCTATTTTGGGTTGAGTTGTGTCCCCATCAAAATTTATATCCTCTCGGAACCTCTGACTGTGACCTTATTTGGAAATAAAATCTTTGAAAATGCAATTAAGGATCTCAAGATGATAGCATCTTGTTCATGTTGGGAGGAGAAAGTTCCTTTGAGATTTTATAATAGCTGTTACAAAAAAAAGGGGGAAGCTAAAAATGACCAATGTTTTGTAAATGTGTGGTCCAGTATTGTGGAAGCCCAAGAAAGATAGTGACCATAGATTTGTGGTAGCAGACATCCCAACAACAACAACAAAAAAAAAACAGCTCAATGTCCCTACCATCTATTATATTGGATAAGTCCTTATCAGAACTCACCTTGTCTTGCCTAACTAAAAAATCTCCCAAATAATATTAGTCATTGATCAGAGGCTATCATAGATACAACTCACCGTGTCCAATGAAAATTACCATGACAATACACTTGTTACACAGAGATTTGTACATGTTTAATTATTAACTCCCATTGTGCACTTGCAATTCTTGTCAATCAATATCATGTCAATAATTCCTGTATCTTAAGATACACAGCTGCAATCACAACAGTTATCTCAGCCCTGGCAATTCCTAACGTGCTTACATTTTCAAAATATTTGAGCCTTTTATTAGCTGACTGTGGCAGTTGGCACAGAAGAACTCATCTACATTTTAAGATCCCAAGTGTATTTCTGAGTAATTATATATAAGAAACTGGATAACTCCTCATTCAATAAGTATTAAGTTTATAGTCTTGTTCAAGGAAAAATTATACCTATAAAACTATATTAGGCCACCCATATCTATGAGATAATCTTTGTACATGATAGAAAAAAGTAGAGCAGATATTAATGAGAAGGGGCCTATGGGGAAAACATTCAGTTAGTAAGTAAAGAGAAAGGACATAAAGTGGATGTGGAATGACAGAGGAAGTTTGAGTTTGAGATCATTGAGAGAAGAACTCTGTGTCTGTAAAGGAAAGAAGGAGAGAGACAGAGACAGAGAGACAGAAAGAAAGGAGAATATCTTTCAAAAGAGTAATTTAGAAAACATTTACTGTATTTTATGATATGTGTATTTTTTATATAAATAATGGTGAGGCTTAAAATTATAAACTCACCACCAAAAGAAGAGTAATATATCCCTATCTATCTATCTATCTATCTATCTATCTATCTATCTATCTATCTATCTATCTATCATCTATATCAATTTTCTGTCTCTCTATCTAAATCTGAGTCTAAGTTCCCTCATGTGTAAATTAAGATTGGACCTTATGTGTGTGCAGGTGTGTGTGTAGATAGATAGATAGATAGATAGATGGATAGATAGATAGATAGATAGATAGATAGATAGATAGATACGTACATACATACATACATACATATATACATACATACATAGATATATAGATACATAGATCTAGATATCTAGATATAGATATAGACATAGATATAGATATAAAAATAGATATATACATATATGTATGTATGTATGTATGTATAGATCTATCTATCTATCTATCTATCTATCTATCTATCATCTATCTATCTATCTATCTATCTATCTATCTATCTATCTATCTATCGATCATCTATCTATCTATCTATAAATCTCTTTCTTAAGTTAAAGGATGAAAGAGAGTCACAGCAAACAATTTTTAGGAAGCTCAACATTCCTGGATCAAGTAAAACTGCTGGATCTTTTTTCACCAGAGCATTTCAGAGAGCATTTTAGATTGTTCAAAAGGTGGCTGTTGTAAGGAGGTTGAAGGACTTTGAATTATTTAATTGGTTTTAGAGAGTGAGGAAATGTACTCATTCCCTAAAAGAAGTGTGTTTTTATTTTATTTTTTCAAACGTTTATTTGGTTTTGGATTTGAAGAGAGCTTTGCTAAAATTCTGTGTTAAGAAAAAACTTCAAAGAGTCTGTCTTGTTTCTCTCTAAACATACACATACACTAGGGAAATAATTAGAGCCATTCATGGCTTATTGCTGTTCAAGGATGCCTCATATTTCTCAGATGATCTTTGTCCTTAATTTCTAATAGTATCATAACTCCTTAAATTATTTTATTGGATTAAAGGAATCATATCTTGATAGAAGTGGAATAACACAAGACACCAAATTGAAACTAGGCCGCCTTAAACTTGATGAGTGGTATCTAGGTCTTGATTTCTACATTTACTACAAAATTAGATTAAATTTCACAGAGTTAAGTAAGGTAGGTGACCTTATTGTATGAGTATGAATTCAAATTAAATAGAAAACTGAAAGCAGACAATATCCTTTAATGATAATGAAGAAAAATATAGGAAAATATAAGAAGGTGCTTGTTACATTCAAAATAGATTCTTAATCATACTTCGAAAAATGTGTTCCAGAAGGCTAAACAGCAGTTCTTCAATGGAATCTCTTGGATCAACAATTATATTTCATATTCAATTTTATGTTTAGTAGTATGGCATTTGCAATTTCTCTACTTACCAATGCACTTGTATCTTTTATCTTTTAAACTCTATACTCAAAATTATTATACTGAACACTAAATTAATATACTTGTGACAATGTGAAGTTAATTTCAGATGAATCCTTCAAAGAAATAAAAAATAAAAAATGATATTTCTTGATAAATGCACACACTATAGTATGTTCACCCATGTCTTAAAATAATTGTTGGCATTTAATGAATATCATCTTCAATACAAGAAGCATCCTTAAAATTATGTATACATCTAATAAAGATTCAAAAAGTGGGATCATGCACTATTCCACTATTCATCTATTAATCTAAATAAGAGATCTGGTCAGAGAATTCTTTGATAAATCTGATATATTTCTTTTCCTCCCTTCCTTCACGTCTTTTCTTCATCCAAAAATTATGCTGTCAGGTGGTAGCTGAAGCTTAACAGAACATCTGGAGCAGAGTAATGAAGCTAAATGAAATCCATAACAGCTAATCTCAAACTCTGAAACTAAAGGCAAAGGAGAAAGACGTAATCAATCTTGTTGCATCACCACAATGAGGTAGCATCAGAACCTCTGTGTTCTGAAGTTACCCATACACTTAGATTCAGCACTCTGAATAGCTTAAGTCCTATGTCCTAAGTGTGGCATTAGTGGCTGGGTATATATAGTCTCTCTTAAGGGAGGAAAAAGACATAGATAAACAACTAGAAATAAATTGAAGCACACAAATATATTCTAAGAGGGTAAAGTAGGAAGAATTAATTCTAGTAGAAAGAATTAGCCAAAGCTTCATGAATCCCAGGTCACTTGACCTGGGTATTGAAATAAAAGCAGTATTTTGGGAGACAAAATCAGTCATAGAGGTAACATCAAGTAATGCAAACAGAAGGTGTAAAGCAGATTTTGTGACCCTGAAAGGGTCCATAAACATCAACTCACAAGGTCATGGCATCAGAACTACTTAGGGAGCTGGCTGAAAATTTAGATTCTATATTTTTCTCATTTTGTAAGTATGAGATGAGGCCATGAATCTGCTGCATATTCAAGTTTAAGATTTACCCCATGAGGATTGGGAATATGATAAAATAACATTAAAAAGTCAGTTTGTACCAGCTTAAGAAGAGTGTTAGAAGTCCACTGAGTTTGCATTTTATTCTGTAGATAGATAGAGGTTCTTGATTACTCTAATCCATGATATTTAACCTTAATAAAAATATTTGCAAAATTCAGAATATATTTACTTAGAAATATATAATTTCTAGGAAGATCTTTATCATCAACAACATTTAAATGACATTTGTGAACTTAGGGTGAAAAGTTGTGAGTAAAAGACTATAGTCATAGGGACATACACACATATACAAGCAAGTTTTTTACTACATTAGCAGGAATATTTATGTGGCTATCTCAATAATAACAGCTTTCATCACCTATGTGCAGTAACATGGCCTCTCCAGAGGTATAGAATGTGTTATCTACCTAGAGATTGAAGGACCCTGGAGGGTTCTTGTCTCTATCACTAACTCTGACAAATTAAACCTCTCTGTGTCTCAGTACCCTGCTACGTGAGAACCCACAACAATAATGTCTGATGAGTATCAAATGTTCTGGCAAAAATCACAATGTACAGCAATGATTTCAGAAGTAGATTCCTTAATGTCCCTTACCTATTTAGCCCTTCCCCCCTCCCACAATCCCTCCAGTAACTCTCTCTTTGTTATCCATATTTAAGAGTCTTTTCTGTTTTGTCCCCCTCCCTGCTTTTATATTATTTTTGCTTCCTTTCCCTTATGTCCATCTGTTCTGTGTCTTAAAGTTCTCATATAGTGAAGTCATATGATATTTGTCTTTCTCCAACCGACTAATTTCACTTAGCATAACACCCTGGTTTCAGGTTGTATTTCCAGTTCTTTTTCCAGCTCTTTAAAGTGTAACGTTAGGTTTTGTACCTCAGACCTTTTTTCCTTCTATGAGAAGGCCTGGATTGCTATATAGTTTCCTCTTATGACTGCCTTTGCTAAGTCCCAGAGGTTTTGGGCAGTGGCGTTATTCTTTTCATTGGGTTCCATATACTTTTTAATTTCCTCTTTCATTTCTTGGTCAGCCCATTCATTCTTTAGTAGAATGTTCTTAGTCTCCAAGTATTTGTTACCTTTTCAAACTTTTTTCTTGTGGTTGATTTCGAGTTACGATATAATGCTCTTCTTCATCTCTTGTTACAGTCTTTATTTTAAAGTCTAGATTGTCTGATATAAGTATGGCTATCCCGGCTTTCTTTTGTTGACCATTAACCTGATAGATGATTCTCCATCCCCTTACTTTCAATCTGAAGGTATATTTAGGTCTAAATTGGGTCTCTTGTAAACAGCATATAGATGGATCTTGTTTTCTTATCCATTCTGTTACCTTATGTCTCTTGATTGGAGCATTTAGTCCCTTGATGTTTAGAGTGAGTACTGAAAAATATGAATTTATTGCCAATATAATTCTTATAAAGTTAGTGTTTCTGGTGGTGTTTTCTGGTCTTTCCCAGTCTTTGTTACTTTTGGTCTTTTCTTTTTCTTTCTTTTCTCCCTTCAGAGAGTCCACCTTAAAATTTCTTGCACAGCTGGTTTAGTGGTAATGAACTCCTTTAATTTTTGTTTGTCTGGAACACTTTTAATCTCTACTTCTATTTTTTTGGGTTTTTTTTTCATTAAAATTTTACTTTATTATATATATGTATACATAGTATACATATGTATATCTACATTGGGTCACAATATATATGCATTTCACAGTGTGGGTTGTAGTCAAAAAATTGATAAATCTTCTGGAAAAGACCCTTTGGAGTTTTTTTTTTTTTAACTTTATAGTTTATTGTCAGGTTGGTTTCCATATAACACCCAGTGCTCTTCCCCACAAGTGACCTCCACCAAGGCCATCACCCCCCATTACCTTCTATTTTGAATGACAGCTTTGCTGGATATAGAATTCCTGTCTGGATATTCTTCTAATTCAGCACATTGAATATATCCTGCTACTCTTTTCTGGCCTGCCAAGTTTCTGTAGATAGGTCTATGCAAATTTGATCTGTCTTCCCTTGTTTTTTTTTTTTTTCCTTGCTGCTTTTATGATTCTTTCTTTGCCTGAGTATTTTGTGAATTTGACTATGATATGCCTTGTTGATGATCGGTTTTTGTTGAATTTAGTAGGAGTCCTCTGTGCTTCCTGGATTTTGATGTCTGTGTCTTTCCCCAGGTTAGAAAAGTTTTCCGCTATGATTTCCTCACATATCACCATCTGGGACGCCTATGATGATGGTGTTGTTCCTTTTTGAATCACTGATTTCTCTTATTTTTAAATCGTGCTCTTTTGTCTTAGTCTCTTTCTGCCTCCTTATTCTCCATAAATTTGTCCTCTATATCACTGATTGCGGCTCTGCCTCATCCATCCTTGCTGCTGTGGCATCCATTTGAGATTGCAGCTCAGTTATAGCTTCATCATGACTAGCTTTTACTTTCTCCACAGAAAGGGATCCTAATCTATTTTGACCCCAGCTAGTATTCTTATTATCATGATTCTAAATTCTGGTTCAGACATCTTGCTTATATTTGTGTTGATAAAGTCCCTGTCTGTTGTTTCTTGCTGCTCTTTCTTCTGGTGTGAATTCCATCATTTCATCATTTTGAAGGAAGAAAAGGAATTAATAAAGTAAAAAAAAAATTAAAGAATTTAAATACACACACACACATATCACATAAATGATGCTAGATCCTAGGTGTGTTTTGGTCTGGGTGTTGAAAGGACCTTGATAGATTAGAGAGAAAAGAAAAAGAAAGGAAATTTTGTAAAAATGAATACCATGAAAGAGAATAAAATCAAATGATGGAAGTAAAATAGAATTTGAAAAAATTACAAAAAAGTAAAAAAATATAGGAGAAAAAATTTAAAGAAAAGTGTCTTTAATAAAAATTGAAATTGAAAAAAAATTGAAATTTTCCCTTGCTGTTCAAGAAAAAGAAAAGAAACAAAAAAGATAAAAAAGAAAATCGAATAGATGGACACCCAAAGACTGAAATATGATTGAAATCATGTTGTTTTCCCCGAGAAGTCAAACTATGAAGCACTTTAAAGTCCATAAACTAAGCAGGTGAAGTGACTTGTGGTGATCCTGAAGAGCTAAGTTGACCCAATTGGGCAGCACTTAGTGTAAGGGCTCTATTCTCCACTGGATGGCACTGCTTAGTTTAGTGGGGTGGATTGTGTGGCACTTGTAGGTGTGTATGCACCGGCACAGGAGAGGTGAAAATGGAGCCATGCAGTTACCCAGTCTGAGTATCAGAACTCTGTTCTCCTTGCTCAACAATTGCACACCTGTTCTTTGTCTCTGGCTTCCACCCACTCCCCACTTTTACACTGTGACTAAGATGTCAGGTTGTCAGGTGGCACCTCCCTCCTGGGTTTTATCTCAGATGGGGCTGTGTTTTTGGACTCTCTACTCCTGAGGAAATGCAGTTTTTACCCATTCTGACCCTCTGTGGGAGGGTCTCACAGAGCAATGGCTGAGTGTCAGTTGCACCCTGGAATGTTTGTGGGACTGTGCTGCTGCCAATGCCCAGAGACTGACTGGATGCCAGCCCACCTCAGAAAAAGTTCATACAATCATGTAACAACAGCATTTCAGGGAATATGGAAAACCACAACAAACATATGGCACCAGGCTTCACCCTTAATGACTTTTTTCCAGCACCAGTGAATGTGGTTGATCTCTTAGGTATTCTGGGACCTTTACCTCTGGGATGGCCACACAGCCTCTATCAAATGTCCTCCCAACAGGGGAATCGCCTCTCCCTATGTAGCCTGAGCACTCGCCTGACTTCACTTTGCTCCTGGGGATTCACCTTTCCCGCAAGAGCACTGCCAGTTATTGAGCTGCAGAGCTTCAGACTCTGCTCTCCGCCTGCTTATAGTCACAATGGAATTTAAGCCTTCTCCTTTCTCCCTGCAGCTGTTTCTACCCTCCCACTTTCTCCCCAGTTGCTTATGGGGGGGGGGGGTGCTTTCCCATACTCTCCATCTCCTTCCTCTTCCACAAGTACAAACAGCTCTCTGCCCCCTGCAGCTTCTCTCTTTCCCAGTTCACCTCTCTGCACTGCGTACCTGATGAGTTCTGTGGCTCAGGTTATGCAAATTGTTGTGTTAATCCTCAAATCAGATTTCTGGGTATGTAGGATGGTTTAGTGTTGATCTGGCTGTATTTCATGGGTGGAAGATGCAAAAAAAAAAAAAAACCTTCAATTCTCTTCCACCATCTTGGCTCTTCACTCCAAAATATATTTGTTTTTAAATATGTAAATAAGACCAGAGCCTTCCTGAGACCTGTTGTTCTGCAGAAGTCCATGTCCTCAGGGCACCTTGGAGCTGATGGCCACATGAGGCCACATTGCCTCCCATGGTCACAAAGAGAGTAGATGCCCAAAACAAAGAATTGAGCAGTTTATCATTGAAAATCTAATTTACAATAAAATTGGAACATGTGCTAACATAAAGCCTTGGCTGGAAAACAAACTTTCTCTAAAACCAACTTAACACAACTCTAGATATGTTGAAGATATTCCCAAGTTATCATTCTTCCTAACGCTCCCACTAGATGTTGGCTACCCTTACAACTGTGCTTCTCCCTGGCTGCTCAGGTCCCCCCTGGAGAAAAAGTGTCAGTGACTTGCACACTCCTGATTTATGATGATAAGCACAACTCATCTGATGCTAAATACTACGTTAAAACTACTCTTCAAATCTTTTAAGTTCACATTAGGAAAAATTAAATCTATTCTCTTCACATAACTCAGGTTTTTTTTTCAAAGATACAAGCAGCAAGTATTCTGCTCTTTAACCCTCTCTATTGTTTGACATGAACAGACTACTATCATTTAATACTGGATAAGTATTAGAGGCCAAAAAAGTACAAATATTATCCATGTATTATCTTTATTATCAATAAAGAATTATCTAACTAATAACAGTCTTAGAATTGGATTTGATCAATTCATTCTCATGATGCAATGCAAAGTAGTTATTTATAATTCTAATTTTATTTTATTATATATTTTATTGTCAAGTTGGGTTCCATATAAAACCCAGTGCTCATCTCCACAACTGCCCTCTCCATGCCCATCACCCCCCTTCCATCAGCCATCAGTTCTCAGTATTCAAGAGCCTCTCATGCTTTGCCTCCCTCCCTCTCCCCAACTATTTTTCCCCATTGCCCTCCCCCATGGTCCTCTGTTAAGTTTCTCCTGTTCCACATATGAGTGAAAACATACGGTATCTGTTCTTCTCTGCTTGACTTATTTCACTTAGCATAACACCCTCCGGGTCCATCCATGTTGCTACAAATGGCCAGCTTTCATTCTTTCTCATTGCTATATAGTATTCCATTGTATATATAAACCACATCTTCTAGATCCATTCATCAGTTGATGGACATTTAGACTCTTTCCATGATTTGGCTATTGTTGAAAGTGCTGCTATGAACATTGGGGTACATATGCCCCTATGCATCAGCACTCCTGCATCCTTTGGGTACATTCCTAGCAATGCTATTGGTGGGTCATAGGGGAGTTCTATTGTTAATTTTTTGAGAAAACTCCACACTGTTTTCCAGAGCGGCTGCACCAGGTTACTTTCCCACCAACAGTGTAGGAGGGTGCCCATTTCTCCACATCCTCGCCAGCATCTATAGTCTCCTGATTTTTTCATTTTAGTCACTCTGACCGGCATGAGGTGGTATCTCAGGGTGGTTTGGATTTGTATTTCCCTGATGATGAGTGACACTCAGCATCGTTTCATGTGTCTGTTGACCATCTGGATGTCCTCTTTGGAGAAGTGACTGTTATATCTTCTGCCCATTTCTTCACTGGGTTATTTCTTTTTCAGGTGTGGAGTTTGGTGAATTCCTTATAGATTTTAGATACTAGGCCTTTATCTGATATGTCATTTGCAACTATCTTTTCCCATTCTATTAGTTTAATTGATTGTTTCCTTTGCAATGCAGAAGCTTTTTATCTTGATGAGGTCCCAATTGTTTAAAGTCCAGTTTCTCCAATATAAGTATGGCTACTCTGGCTTCTTTTTGACTACCAGTCACATAAGAGATATTTTTCCATCCCCTTACTTTCAATCTGAAGGTGACTTCAGGTCTAAAATGAGTCTCTAATAAACAGCAAATAGATGGATTTTGGTTTTTTATCCATTCTGCTACCCTATGTCGTTTGATTGGAGCATTCAGTCCATTTACATCCAGTGTTATTACTGAAAAATGTGCGTTTAGATTCATTGTATTCTGTAGAGTTCCTGTTTGTAGTGGTGTATCTGGTACCTTGTATTCCTTGCAACATTTCCCTCATAGAGTCCCTCTTAGGATTTCTTGTAGGGCTGGTTTGGTGGTGATGAATTCTCTCAATTTTTGTTTATTTGGGAACACCTTTTATCTCTCCTTCTATTTTGAATGACAGGCTCGCTGGATAAAGGATTCTTGGCTGCATATTTCTCCTGTTCATCACATTGAAGATTTCCTGCCATTCCTTTCTGGCCTGCCAAGTTTCATTAGAAAGGTCTGTAACCACTCTGATAGGTTTCCCTTTGTATGTTAGGGCCCTTTTATCCCTAGCTGCTTTCATAATTCTCTTTTTATCTTTATATTTTGCCAGTTTCACTATGATATGTCATGCCGAAGGTCGATTCAAGTTACGTCTAAGAGGAGTTCTCTGCGCCTCTTGGATTTCAATGTCTATTTCCTTCCCCAAATTGGGGAAGTTATCAGCTATAATTTGATCAAGCACCCCTTCAGGACCTTTTTCTCTTTCTTCTTTGGGAATTCCTATGATACGGATATTGTTCTCTTTGATTGTATCACTCAGTTCTCGAATTCTCCTTTCATGCTCCTATATCAATTTCTCTCTCTTTTTCTTGGCTTCCTCTTTTGCTATAACTGTGTCTTCTAATTCCCCTATTCTCTTCTCTGCCTCTTCAATCCATGCAGTGGCTGCCTCCATTTTATTATGCACCTCATTTATAGCATTTTTTAACTCGTCACAACTATTTTGAAGGTCCCTAGTCTTTGTATCAATAGCTTCTCTTATGTTTTTTTCAAGCCCAGAAATTAATTTTATGACAATTGTTGTAAATCCTTGTTCAGTTATGTTGCTTATGTCTGTTTTAAGCAGTTCTGTGGCTCTGATTTCTTCCTGGAATTTCTTTAGAGGAGAGTTCTTTTGTTTCATCATTTTGGCTAGCTTTCTGTCTTTTGTCAGTTTAAAAGCTCATAATGCAGTGTGCACCTGTTAGTATTGCTCTATTAAAGGAGGCTTATTGACTGTCCAGGGCCTGTCATTTCAGGAAGTGTTCTTTTAATGGTGTCTCTCGGTTTCTCTTGTTGTGCCTTTGATTATTTAATTTCCCTACTCAGTGATATTTGGGACTCTCCACCCTGTGTACTTTGGCTTGTTTCTTGAGGTAGCCCGGCTGCAGACCCAGGCTGGCCTGAGGGCTATGAAAGGCAGGAGTGTAGAACTGTGCTCAGCAAACAGAAGGATCTTTGGAAGTGCTTGAAAATAGAAGTCAAGGCCACAAACAAGAAATGTGTTCAGTGCCGCATCCTGCACACCAACAACGTGCACAGCCAGCTGGAGCAGACCAGCAAGGACTCACCAGGTTTTAATTTCAATGATAAAATCAGTGTTAGGTTCTCATTTATTTTGTAATATGAGCATATTTTAAGACTTCAGTTGTGGGGAATAGCCTTAGGAATCCCCTGGGCTTATACCAATGAGTTAACAAAGCATAGAGAAATAAAAAGCTATAGTATGCTCATACCCGCATTTGGGTAAACATGACTGGTACCCTGAGAATACGACAGTGCAAAAGCACCCCAAGAATAGGGTGGTGCATTGGCACCCTGAGAATAGGATGGTGAAAATTTACCCCAAGAATATAGGGGTGCTGAACCCCATAAATAGAGAGAGATGGGCAAAGGCCCAAAATAGGAAGGGGCACAAAGCCTCCCAATACAAAGGTGGGTAATCAAGATTAGGGATGCAGGGCAAAAGTGCCCCACAATTCAGAGAAACTGCTTTCTCAGGAGAATGGGGCTACATTAGGCAAAAGAAGTAAACTGGACTATAGACCACTGTGCTGCAGGTAAAACAGCCCAAAATAGTGAAGATTAACAAAAGAAAAGGTTCTTTGTCAACCCTGAGGTTATTTCCATACCTGGCTTCTCCCCTAGGACAGTTAAGATAAACAGACATGGCGCCTCCTGTCTGCCCTTAACAACCATCTGCCCAACTGCCCCGGGCCTGGATTTTGTTTTATATTGACCCAAACCCCAAACACTCTATATCTTCAAAACCCCCTTTCTCTCATGCCCATAAGTTAATGTTCACAGTTTCTTAGTCTCTTTGTGCACACCCATCACTTTTGTCAGTCTTCTGATCTTAATAAGTACTGGGCAAAGACCCTTGTTTGGGGCTCTTTTCCCAGACTTAGCCATCTCTCTCTCTCCTATTTTTTAATCCTGAGTTCCACTCTCTTGCTAAGACAAGAGAGAACTTTGGGCCCAGAGTCTACAACATTCAGTTTCAGTGACTTTTTTTTTTCTTTCCTTTCTCTTTTTTTCTTTTTTTTATTTATCACCTATTAGAACTCATGCATAAACTAACATACAAAAAAAATCCGACTTGAGGTAATATATTTTACACTTTCTCCAAAAAAAGTTGTTGTTTGCCAAACTATCAGTTTGTAGTTTATAAATTCTATGTTCTCTCAAGTGATATGAAATTTTATATTTATCATAAAAAATACATGGAGTTTTAAGAAACATTTTATTGGCTTCTAATGGTACTTATTTTTAGATACAGAACTTACTAGTAAACATGCTACAGGCACAAATCATTGTGTTCTTGGGTCATTTCTAAAAGGAACTGAAATATCTACTCCTCTCATTTTCTGATCTTTCAGTCCTAAAAAAAAAAAGATACCAAAAGAAACATTTAAAGTAATTTTCAAATATTTTTAGAGAGTGCCATATAAAATAACCCATATAGAGCATCATGTTTTACATGAAAAATATACTACAAATTAAGTTGAATTCTATAATCTCCAAACTTTCTTTGCTCTTTCATTATTGTTAGAAATGATTTGTCTACAAAGGTAACCCCTGCCTTCAGAATACTTGAAATCCATTATATAAAATTAAAATTACAACACCTATCTTTTTTTTTGAGTACTTCCTGTCTGCTAGGCTTTCAGCTATTCACTTTATTTTATTTTCCATAAACAACTCTAGGAAGTTATCCATTTATAATATAATTTTACACATGCAAAAACTAAAGAGTTGGAACCACCTATCCAAAGTCAATTTTGGATAAATAGTTTTTATATGGTATGAACACATTATAAAGTCCATGGCCTTATTTATTAGTAAACAAAGAAATACATGTTCTATACAGTATATGAAAAAAATATATATATATATTACATTGAATCTGTATCTCATCACGAGAGAACATAAAGTTTAGACTAAAATAACTGACTTTAAGCATCACATTATTTGGGATACAATGAATTCTAAAAGATTTTGTACCGTATCATTATAAATACATTCATAATTATAAAACCTCATATTGCATGTAATATCATTTTTAATTGGGGAATTATTTTACTATTTACACTATAAACACAACACTTCAACAGAGCCTTAAAAATTATATGACCATCACTTTTGCTCATTTTACAGATAAAAACTAAACACCCATAAATTTGAAATAATTTGTGTTACACATACCATTTCTTTCTTTGGGACAAAGCTCGTAGTAGAAACTACATATTCTACCTAGTCTTCCAGGCCATTTTATTAACCCTCCTCAGGATTAATGCTTCTCAGTGACAAACCACTAACTGAATTTGTAAATTGTAGAATTACATAAACAGATACAGAGCCCTGATTTATAGGATTTATAGGAATGGATGAATGTCAATCTATTGGTTATTTCTAATTCATTTGCAGAGGTTCCATTAATGAAAGGATATTTTGGGCTAAAACTGGAAAAATTATTATTATAAGTTAATCTATTAGTCTATTTAAATTTAGCATTCATTGCTATGGTTAACACTAGCTATAATTAATGTTAGGATCAAATGCTAAAAGTCTGTTCAGTTTTGCTGCCTTCACTTAACACTGAGAACCGCTTTAACACAGGTCTCTTTTAGGTCTTCAAAGAGATTTTCCACTTACCATGTTTTAAACTATTCTAATATTTGCATTGTCTTCACTCTCAAAATTACTCTTGGTATCCTTCAGGTTAGAACAAGTTCTTGCTACTGAAACCACTGAAAGATAAGGAGCGCTGATAGTCCTCACACTGTTGGCCAGAAAATGAGTGCATTTCAGTAATATATATTGTGGCTAAAATTCAAAGTACCTACAGATTTTGAACCTAACATAAATATGCCATGTAGATAAATGCGTTTTCTCAGATGTTGTAGTGGTTTCAAGGGATACTCACCACTTCCTCCCGCTTGGTCTTGTCTGTTCCTGGCCAGAGGCAGGTCAGGAAGCATGGGGGACAGGGGCTGTACGGGGAACGTCAGAGGCAAAGGCTGTGGCAGCAGAGGCTGGATGCGGTGCCTGGTGGCTGGGGCTGGATGGGCTGGTGAGGCTGCAGCTGGATGGGCTGAGGCTGGAAGGGCGGCTGGGCAGGCAGAGGAAGGTTTGTCCAGTGGTGTTGGGTTGTAGTCATGGAGTGGTGGCCACAAACTGGCATCATTGATTGCTGGGGGACCACGGGCTGCTGAGCTGGCACCACAGGGATGTGGTATTGAGGCTGTAGGGCGTGATTTGGGGAATTGTGCTGGGACAGCATGGGAATGATTTGGTGGTGCAGCCATCTACCCATGGGTTTGTAACCATAGGAAGGGTACTGGTGAGAAACAAAGAGTCAGGTTTACCATTGGCTCCACTGACTTCTGACTGGAGAAGTAGTTATGTTTTCTTTGTCATTATGACTATGAATATTTATGCATTTTTTTCCTGTGCAAGAATTTCTAACTGTGTACACAGATATGACCTTTAACAAACTGGATTTTCCATTAGTGTCTGTATTAGTGTCTGTATGTTATTTCACTTAAAAGGGAATTGAAATATATGCCTAGTATTCTAAGAGAATAAAGAAAAAAAATCTGCATACTGGATGCCTAATGTTCTGATAACACTTCAGAGGGGTAAGCATCTTAAGAGAAAAAAAATTAAAGATAAATTTTAATATACTTTCGTGAAATAGACTCACTAATGCAGTCCCATCAAAACTGATAGTCTGAAAATGTGAATTCTACAGAAGAAAAAATAAGGTAAACAGTTATCAGTGCTTCCTATATGTTAGGTACTACATTATGTCCATCACACACATTTTTTCAGCTTCCTCACATACTCTAAGGCAAATATCATCACCCTTACTTTTACAGACAAGGCCATGGTGAGGTAAAATTTTATAATTATTTTCATTCCACACATGGAGAAACCAAAGTTTCAGAGAGAAAACTAATTCCAAGTCCCTCTGTTTAGTGTATGGTTGAAGAGAGCTTCAAACCCGATTTCCAGAAACCACATATTTTTCATTGCTCTGAGAATATCTCATAGACCACTAGGTTACTAATCTTCCAGTTAAGACAAACAAGGGAGACACACAGAGTGTAAATATCTTAGCATCAGGAGTTTCTAGCTGGAAAGAATCTTAAATAACAACTTACCTGACTCCCCAAACTTTTACAGGGTGGAATAGAACAAAGTTGCTCAGCTTCAAACCGGGAAGCTGATACTAAGAACTGAAAAAGCAGGACTGAGAAACATCTTGAACAAAGAATCAACACACTATTCTTTACAGAACCCAGGGCATTGTTAAGTTAAACAATGGTCAAAGTTAATAAAGAGAATATTACCTCATAGCTGAAGTTGATATAACCAGGATGCCCAGGATGAGGTGGCAGCTTTTACGGAGGGGAAAGAAGGAGAAAACGGAAGAGAGACAGGGAGAGAGGAAAAGATTAGGTCAATATGCAATTGTTCACACTGGGAGACTGAACCACTTAAAAAAAAATCTGCATGGGGCAAAATATATTTGAAGTCTACTTTTAATTTGAACATATGCACTATGTAGGAGAGGAGAGCTTTTATTTTGAAGAGGTCCAGAACAACTAAATGACCTTTCCCAAGATCTGGAAGCAAAAAACAAACACAGTTATCCTTCAGTGATCCTTCACACACTCCCCCATCCATGTTGTCAATTAATCCTATTCTATCCCATCTCACCATTTTATGTCTTAATGCCTCACTCCATGTTGGAAAGAGATACGTGTTTCTCCTACACAATTATGAAATACCAACAAGAAGACAACTGTTTCACAAACCTTCCCTTATAGATCAGGAGGTGGAGAAGTGCTTAAGTATCAAAGAGATTCCTCAACAACAACATAAGAAACAACTGCCTGTGAACTGGAGATGAGGCAGTAAGGACCCCATGGAAAAATGAGTTTGTTGATGAAATTTAGGATGATTCTTCTAATTATTCTGTCAAAGTTTTTATGGCAGAAAAAATTTAACGTTCAAAATAAAAAACAGCCTGAAAAATTATCTAAACCAGTACTGTCTGTCCTGTCAAAAGTGGAGGCCATGTGACTGATGACTGCATTGCATAATTCTGGTTGACTCTGGAGGGGGGTAGAGGGAGAGGAGAGAGGATCATGCAGAACATCTCCCTGAGACATTGATCTAATTAAGGTTCTAAGTTTTAAATATTCTTATTTCATAAGAGGGTTTATTTGCTGTCATCTGAGTGTCAATTATTTTAGTCAGGTAATTGCGTTTTGTATACTTTCTTGATATAAGATCCCTGACCAGGGTGTAGGGGTGTTGAACTGAGGAATGGGGTGGGGGGGAAGACTCTATTTGTAATGCAGAGCCCTCTCAGGAGACTAGGAATTGCCACAATGCAAGGTTTCAGATGGTAGAGCAGAGTCTTGGTCTTGTGGGTGAGAAGGAAAGAGAGGAAGCAGATATGCAAATTTTGCTGGCTTCTGGTTGTATCAACTGTTCCTTATGCCACCGATAAGCAGTTGGGTCCTGCTTTGCCTGATCAAGATCTAAGCTCTCTGACCTGATGTGCTTATGTCTAAAGAGAATGGACCAGACATCCTGATCCTTGGTACATATGAATGTAAAATATATTCGCATGCATTGGGCACAGGTAGGATTCTGGACAACCACATAGAAGCACCCATGTGCTTAGCAGGTGCACCCAAAGGGATGAGGCCTCTGACAACAGGGAGAGGGCTAAAGAAAGAAATTCCTAACACAGAAATATTACCCTCTGAAGGATAACAGCAGTGGAGTATGGAGGGCAGAAAGAGAGTTGGACACTTGTGAGACATTGGGTTTTAGAGAAAACTGGCATTTTTGTAGTATTTGGCTAAGGCTGATTAAGCATTTTCTTGAAGGCCTTTCAAGGGTCCCTTCCAAAAGTTTCCTCCATCTGATATTTACAAGCTAATTGTTTCCATGGAATCTCCTGAGGTGCTTGTTAAAATGCAGAGTCCTGGGCACAGTCCCCACTCCAGCTATACTGAATCAGAATCTTGGATGGAGACATTTAAATATTTTTTGTATAACAAGCTCTTCAAAGTGTTTCTTAAACACAGTGACATTTGAAGACATCTGATCTTGCACTGTCTTAAACCCTAAAATTTACTAGCATTGGGGCAGATTTTTATTTCCAAGCTTATGCAGTTGGAATTGACTTACACAGGGCTTGTTTTACTCACAGGCATAGCAAAGGCTGCTCCCAAGAGACAGGCAAACAAAATCCAGGTCCCCATTTCTTACAGCCCTGAAATATAAGTATCTGCTTTTCTTAACTCATCTCAAATATACACATGATTAGTGCTTCATAAAGTACACATAATTCACATTAGTTTATTGCTAGTGAAGAGGTGGGGTTACATCATTCATATGGTACCTCTAGTTCTTAGTTTCTTTTATTGTTTCTGGTCTCAGAGCAGTATAAAGATGTTTTTCATTCAGATTCTGAACTAAACAAACATAGAAAAACAAATAATCTATCATTATGTAATTTAGAATGCTATTGTCCTATACTAGTTTAGCCTCGTCATCTAGGGTGACAGAAGCTAAATAAATATATTTTTAAGTTTATTTATTTATTTTGAGAGAGATTACGAATGTGCATGCAAGTGGGAAAGGGGGACAGAAAATCTAAAGCAGGCTCCACACTGATAGCAGAGAGCCCTATGCAGGGCTTGAACTCAGAAACCCCAAGATCATGACCTGAGTAAAAGTCAGACACTCAACTGACTGAGCCACTAAGTTGCCCCCTGTGCTAAGTATAATTTTTAAGAAAAGATTAAAGGAATCCTGTTGGTTTTAGTAGGTCAGGATATCATTAAGGTATTTAACATTATGGTATAGCATTTTATACTTTTAGAGCAAGGAGCCATAGAAATGTTTCTTGCATAGTCCCCTGGGCATTGCTACTACTAAAAAGAAAACTAATCATCTCAGAAGAAACATTAATTGCCAACATAGATCAAGGAGAAAGTGGGATTTAGTTCTACATATTCTGACCATGAGGTACCACAGATAGACCAAGTAACATCTGTGAACTCAACAGGTCCACATAGCTAAAGGTGTTTGATTCTTCAATGAATTGGAATGAATTATAACTAAATTCTATCTTTAGTCAATGACATCTTTCTTTAGTTAGATGCTGCACTTTAATTACACCACAAATCAGATGAATAGGATATGAAGCAAAACCCAAACATCCTAAGTAATGCACATTGCTTCAAGGTCCAAATTATTGACTCACTTCAAAAACTGTAAGTAGAAAACCCCAAACATTTTTATAGAAAATGAATATAGTGTATAATAATTCTGATATAAGAACTACAGTTAGGTTGTCTATATTCTACTATTTTGTAACAAATTAGTAAGAAAAAATATGGAGTAAACATTTTGTTCATGATCCCATTTTATTAGATGTACTTAAATGAAATGTTTTTCGATGTTGTAAATTATAACCTAAAATATCATTTTAATTTAATTCATAAGTAATTAAAAGAAATATTATTATGGTTTGGGTTTAGAAAGTTCTTTTGGAATCTGAAACTAAACTTTTAAAAATATAGACAAGTGCCTTGCTACATTAAAAAGTAACAATTTCACTTAAGCAATCAAAGACTTATTCAATTGTGGTCCAACTAATTAATTAATTCCAGACAGCAAGTAATATTATAAATGTGAAATACATTTGCCTCTGTTAAACATAAAATACAGGAAAAAAAGAAGCATCATAAAAAAGAAATTTACATTATAAAGAAAAAACACATACCTCTGAATGTACCAACACTAAGTTTCGGTGTGAAACACAGAGATGCCTGATCTTTTAGATTTCTTCTAAGTATGAGCCCAATGTATATTATTCACAGCATCTAGAACAACCAATCATATTTCTGAAGGAAAAATGTGTTGAGTATAACTAAAAATCCTTATATCATGAATTTTAACAGTCTTGGTTAAATTTAGACAGTATATTTTGATTAGTACATATAGTTTTTCATTACAGGAAATAATATGTTTAACAGGCAAAAGAAGCTTAGTTGGACAGTTTTTTAAGACTGTAAAGTAGCTTATTTCACATGCTGATATATTCAGAATTATTTTTAAGAACTTGTTATGTCATTGTGTCTAAGCAGTTATAATTTCAGAATCACCACTACTCTATTTTCTTTCAGTGAAATTGTGACCTCTGTTTGCTGTCATTACATTTTGATCACCATTTTGGTGTCAACCCATAAAATGGAAAATAATCTATCCCTCTGTCCTGAAAACTATTTGCTATCAAAGCAACCAAAATTCAGGCATCACCTTTGCTAAAAATCTGAAAGAGAACACATGTCACACACCAAGTAGCACATTTAAACATATGTTGTTTAAATTCTTATAAACACTTATCAAAGGATTTATTGCCCTGGTTATATCACTGCACCTAGCAACAGGCTTTTTTTAGTATTATAGTCCTTCTTTCCCATCTATTACCATAACCCCATTCTGCATTCATTCAGAATTTAGTCTGAATTCCTCTTTTTTTTCCAAGATCTTTTAGTTGTCTATTATTATTCTGTCGCAATGTTCTAAGCAGTTTCTAGTTTGCCTAAACACTAACTAAATTTCATCTCTAAGAGAACCATGAGTTACCCATTAAATTCCTGTTATTTTTACCATTTATCTTGTAAAGCACATGGACTTATTCTTTTATTATATAATCTATTCAATTAAAAAATTGTAACTAATGATAAGTGGTAACTGAGAAGTTCTCTATGAACATTAGATTAGCAAACAAAATACTGAATATATAGTGGGATACAATTTATAGTAAAGCTGGATCACTTGTATTACTTACATGTACTTCATAAACTTTATAAACTGCTATTAGAGGTGCTGTGGTGGGACTGGAGCAATCTTGACTGACAGTGCAGTTGTGTCACAATGCAGGGGGTGAGATTTAATAAGCCAGTTAGACAGCCAGTGTGTGTGCTGCATTACTTCCAGCAGATGGCTGTATGTTTATGCTGACTGCAGAAGACGGAAATGGCACCAGCTGGTTCCTTTGTTTCCAGAGACCTGTCTCCATGAATACCACCTCTCAAGGATGTAGTCCAAGAAGAGTGACCAAATATTCTCTTGTGTGATCCAGGCATTCTTCAGATCACTGTTTACACACTGTTGGCTTCCAGTTTGTTTGCCTGCCTTCTCTCCAGGAGTAGGTTAGTGTCTTACAGGATCTATGCCAGCCAAGCCTGCTGACCTTTACAATTCTAGGCTTTAAACCCAGCTGGTTGCAAGAATGAGTGAAATTTAGTCCCTCTCATTTTCCCAATCAATGGCTTTAAGGAGTGTAATCCTTGTGTGCTCCCCTGTGTGTTCTTCTCTCTTACCTTTCTCTATGACCAGAGATCCCCCCTGTCTGTCATATCCACAACATATTTCTCCCCAAAGGCAGGTCTTCATGCTTCCTACCTTCTTTGAAGTGTCCTTTCCATCTCTTCAATTGTGGAGTTTGTTTGGTCAGGCTCCAGGTTGATTTCTGGGGTATTTAGGATGAATTCATACCTATTTAGTAATGTGTGTGCTATAACGCAAGTTTTTGGTCCTATAATTCCACTACCATCTTCCCCCCAAATGACTGATCTTTCTATTCTTTGTTATTGTTTTTTTGTTGTTGTTTTTAGTTTCTATATTATTTATTTCTGCTCTAATCATTATTATTTACTTTCTTCTGTTTCTTTTTGGTTTTATTCATATTTTTAAAAGTTTATTTAAACTCAAGTTAGTTAACATATAGTGTAGTATTGGTTTCAGAAGTAGAACCCAGTGATTGATCTCTTACACATGACACCCAGTGCTTATCCCAACAAGTGTCCTCGTTAATGCCCGTCACCCATTTAGCTCATCCCCTCCCCACCCCCTCTCCAGCAACCAGTTTTTCCTTTTGAGTCTCTTATGGTTTGCCTACCTCATTGTTTTTATCTTATTTCTCCTTCCCTTCCTATATGTTCATCTATTTTGTTTTCAATTCCACATATGAGTGAAATCTTCTGATTATCTTTCTTTCTCTGACTGAATTATTTTACTTAGCATAATAGCCTCCAGTTCCATCCATGTTCAAGCAAATGGCAAGATTCATTGATGCCCTCCACTGTTTTCTCATATCCAGTGAATATTTTTATGATCATTACCTTAAATTCTCTTAAATTCAGGCATGTTACTTTTATTTGTTTGTTGAGATGTCTTGGTATGATTTTGTCCTATTCTTTAATTTTGGACAATCCTCTCCCTCCCAACTTTGTCTAACTCTCCATGTCTGTTTTTCTTTGTTGGGAAAGTCAGCTACATCTTCTACTCTTCAAACTAGTCGTTATGAAGAAGACGTCCAGTAGTGCCCTGCAGTGTGATGTCTTCTGTTCATCTGAACCTGGCACCTGAGGGGTATCTTCTATGTGTTTGTCTGCATCTTGCTGTTGTATTGGGTGCTTTTGCCTTTACTCCAGTCATCTGCAATGGCTTTCTTGACCTCTTGTGTGCAAAGTTTGCTCCCTATGGTATTAGTTTGATCAGTCTCAGGCTACCAGAGGCTTGGGTTGGTCAGACCATATATTTGCCAGAGATACACTAGAACAAGACTACAGGTTATTTTAGAATATTTTTTCCCCTGAGAAGTTTTAATTGGTTAGTAGGGCTTCATTCAGTTCCACTCTCTGCCCCAGCCTGCTCTTGAGAAGGCTGGAGTGTGTGGTTGTCTGTTGCTAACCCCAGAAAAGGAGTCACTTTGGGATGGCACTGGCTCCTGTTGAACTGCTTGCTCACTGTCAGATTTGTGGCCCCACTTTGAATGAGCTCTAGCCAGGAACCAGAAGTGGGAGTAGAACCTGCATTGCCCACAAGCTTTGTGGGCAGGGCAGAGGGAACATGCTGCTGTGTGACCGGGTCACCTGGGGTGGGGCACACAGTTTTAATAAGGTCTTTTGTAGAAGGGAGACTGCAGTTACTGCTGTGGTAAAAGGAGATGCAGTGTAGGCAAAGTCTGGGAGAAGACAGTGAGAAGGGACTCACTACACCAGGA
Organism: Cryptoprocta ferox; assembly: GCA_028646485.1. Lineage (NCBI taxonomy): Eukaryota > Metazoa > Chordata > Mammalia > Carnivora > Eupleridae > Cryptoprocta > Cryptoprocta ferox. The sequence continues at coordinate 1,088,476 of JAQQST010000022.1, read as the reverse complement.
CTGAGGCAAGCCTGGGTGTGAGGGTCAGGGCTTAATATAAGCAAGTTACGTAGTGAATATAGACATGTTACTCATCTCTGAAGGTGGCTATGTGCTGATGCTGGGACACAGGGGAGGATGATAATGCAGTTCCAGTTCCTTTGTTCCTAGAGAAGTCCATCAGTAAACATTGTCTCTCAGGGACATACACTGAGATTTGTATGATAACTCTCCCTCCCTAATGCTCCAGGAAGTTTTTGAACTGCTACTTCTATGTGGTTATCTCTGTGCAGCTGTTTGTGATGTTATGTATTTAAGGGCAGGCACTCTGTTTTCCTCACCCACAGGACTCCCCATAGTCAAGCCTGCTGGTTTTTAAAAATCCAGGCTTTACAACTCTTTAATTGTAAGGGATCATGAAATTTGTTCCTTCTGGTTTTCAAAGCCAAATATAATGGGAATTTATCTTCCCTGTGTGGGATTTCTGGTGTGTTAGTCTATTTCTCTCGTCTTGCTGTGCCCATGGCTTACTCTCTCCCATGGTCCATTTAGTTGCCTACTGGGTCTCCACCCTTCCTATTTTCTTTAGTGTGGCCTCTTCTCTACATTTAGTTTTGGGGTTTGTCCTGTCAGTTAAGATCAATGTCTGGGTCATTTATACTGATGCAAGTGTTACCTAGTTGTATGAAACGGGTGAAGTGAGCTTAAGGTTCTCCTACTCCACCATCTTCCCTCTCTCCTGAAGAAAGAGTTCCATTTTTTAATTGAATTTTATTCTTGTTTTGATTTTTGGAGCTCTATAAGTATTCTATATATCTGTATTAATCTACTTTTAGATGTGATTAGCAAGTATTCCATTTTGTGGATTGTCTTTTTTACTCTGTGCATAGTGCCCTTTCACGCACAAACATCTTTAGTTTTCATAAAGCCTAATTTTTCTATTTTTTAACTGCCTATTCTTTTGATGTCATGTCCAGGAAATCATTGCCAACACCAATGTTTGGAAGATATTGCCCTATTATCATCTAAAATTTTTATAATTTTAGCTTTTATATTTAGGACTTTGAATTTTTTCTTAAGGAAGTTAATGCGTTTTTTTATTTGTTTTTGTTTTTGTTTTTTGAGAGAGAGGCATAGATTGCGAACGGGGTAGGGACAGAGAGAGAAAGGGAGACACAGAATCTGAAGCAGGCTTCAGGCTCCAAACTGTTAGCACAGAGCCTAATTTGGGGCTTGAATGCACAAACCATCAGAGCATCACTTGAGGCCAAGTCGGATGCTTAACCTGATAGGCCACCCAGGAACCCCAGGACTTTGAACTTTTTCTTAAAACTAATTTTTCTATATGACTTAAAGTAAGGTTCCAACTTTATTCTTGTGCATGCATTGGAGTTTTTCAGCATTATTTTTTGATAAAACTGTTGTTTACACATTGGGTAATAAGAAAATTATAACAACACTTACTTAACCATATATGTGAAATTCATATCTTGTCTTTCTGTTCTATTTCATTGATTTGTATTTGTGTTAAGACTAGTACCACACTGTTTTCACAACTATCATTTTATAGAAAGTTTTGATTTAGGAGTGTAATATTTCTACTCTGTTCTTCCTCTTCAAGATAGTTTTGGTTATTTGAGGTCTCTTGACATTTTGTTTGAATTTTAGGAAGAATTATTCTATTCCCATAAAAAATAGTGAGATTCTGATAGAGTATAATGTCAGTGTGTATCTCTTTGAAGTTTATTAAAGTTTTGAGTGTTTATATTCATGTTCATCTAGTCTGGGAAGTTTTCAGCCATTATTTCCACAAGGAATCCCCCCCCCCATCTTTTTCTCTTCTATATTGGAACTCCACAATCTATATGTTAGCCCACATAATAGTGTCTTTAGGTATCCTATGTTCTGTTGTTCATCAATCTTTTGTTTCCAGACTTAGTTTCTATTTTTCTCCCTTTAAGTTTATTGAATATTTTTCCTGCTCCTTCTAATCTCATTTTTTAATACCTCTACTGAACTTTTTTAACTGTACCTATTGTGCTTTTCTATGCCAGAATTTGATTTTGGGTTCATTTGTTTTCTAACTTTATTGATATTTTTATTTTGTTCATGTTGTATTCTTGGCTTCCCCAATGTCTTCTTCCTTTTATTCTTTTGGTGTCTTTAAGGCAATTGTTTTAAAATACTTGTCTAGTAAGTTCAGTGTCTGGTCTTTCTCATCAATTTTTTTGTTGATGAATGCTTTAAGCAAGGAGGCTTACTGGAACTTGTTTTTTTTTTTTTTTTAATTTTTTAATGTTTTATTTATTTTTGAGAGAGAGAGAGAGACAGTGTGAGCAGGAGAGGGTCAGAGAGAGAGAGAGGGAAACACATAATCTGAAAACAGGCTCCAGGCTCTGAGCTACCTGTCAGCACAGAGCCTGACTCAGGGCTGGAACCCACAAACTGCGACAAACCGCAAGGCCCTGACCTGAGCCGAAGTCAGATGCTCAACCGACTGAATCACGCAGGCGCCCCTAGAACTTGTTTTTATAAGTTATAATATACGGTATAATAGGGGCATCTGGGTAGCTCTGTCAGTTAAGTATCTGAGTCTGACTTCAGCTCAGGTCATGATATCACAGATTGTGGGTTTGAGCCGCATGTTGAGTTCCGTGCTGACAGCTCAGAGCCTGGAGCCTGCTTTGGATTCTGTGTCTCCTCTCTCTCTCTGTCTCTCTGTCTCGATCTCTCTCTCTGCTCATTCTCTCTCTCCCTCTCTCACTCCCTCTCTCTCTCAAACTAAATAAACATTAAAAATTTTTTTAAATAAATATAGGGTATAATAATGAGTCTTGGAGAGTTATAATTAATTGATACAATTTAAATTGGAATCTAATTAACATATAATAAAATTCACCATTTTAAAATGTATAACTTAGTGGTTTTTATTATAGTCAGAATATTACAACTAGAATTGGATAAATTCTAGTACTTTTTCATCATCCCCAAGGGAACTCAATCCCATTAAGCCATCTCTTTTTACTGTCCTCTTCTCTTACCTCTGGAAACCACTAATCTGCTTTCTGTTTGTATGGATGTGCTTATTCTGGGTATTTCATATGAATTAAATATGGCCTTTATGACTGGCTTCTTTCACATCACATAATATGTTCAAAGTACATCCATGTTTTACTATGGTTCTTTTAAAGCTTGAATAATATTCCATTCTGTGGTTTTACTGAGTATATTTTATTTATCTCTTTATCTGTTGGACATTTAGATTATTTCTACCTTTTAACTATTTTGAATACTGCTTTCCAAATAATCATGTACAAGTTTTAGTGTCAACATATATTTTAATATTATTATGTAGAGTGGAATTGCTGCACCGTATTATAGTATATATGTAGCCCAAAAGATCTTAAACAATATGAATCCAACCAAAAGATTTGAAAAATAATTAATGCAAACTATTTTTTATCTCATTCTTTTCTTTGACATAAATACACATCAATAATGAGAAATTGGTATGTTTCTTTTCTAATAAAGGGCCTTAAGAGGTCAAATACAAAATGATTAGAAATACTATCTTCCACTTTCTTTTTCTAAAGTGATGATCATTAGTGGTGTAAAAAATTTTCTAAATTTGAAAAATGTGTACATTTTTAAATTTATTGAGCCGGGGAATTTCTATTTCAACAGAAATGAGACAGAAACAACAGAAAATAAGTTCATTTAATCTTTTGCATTTATACTTCAATTTTGAAACTAATATTTGATATCCAGTATGATAAATCTGCATATTAAAATAAAGTATAATACAAAGCCTAGTTTCTTACATGGAGATATCCTGCCTGTATCAGAAGAAGAGATAAAAGTAAAATGTTTCATACAAGTTCACGGGGCTTTTGTGTTGTTTGTATTATTCTTTTGGTGAAGAAAAGGTAGAACGTAAAACCACCTGCAAGAGAGTCATTTTATACCGCAAGAGTTTTTCAAATCACCAGCAAGTAACAACAAAGATAATCACCGAGGTTGTTTTTGTTTTGTGTTTTTCCCCCAGCTCCACATAGCTCTACCCCATAACCTCTAGTGTTGAGAAATGAAAGAAGTCATGGGGCATACAGGGTGATCAGCACTTTAATGGCCTCCAAAGGTATTGAGACTCTAATCCCTGGAATTGGCCATCTATCTTCTTCCATGGAAATGTGTCATTGTGATCAAATTAACAACCTGGAGGCGGAGAGAGTATCATAGATTATTTTGATAGACACAAGGTAATTACATGGACCCTTAAAGGAGTAAAACTTTTCCTAGAAGATTTCAGAGCAAGAGGGAAATGTAACTGTGTTTCCAGAGATGCAATGTTGTGGACTTGAAGATGGGTCAGGAAACTATGAGACAAGAATATATGGTGTCTTTAGAAGGTGGAAAAGGTAAGAAATGGACTGTGTCTTGAGTAGCAACCCATTGCTAACATCTTGATTTTTACCCAGTGAGACCCACACTGGAGTTCAAATTTACAGAGGAGTAAAATAATTAATAAATAAATAAGTAAATAAGTAAGTAAGTAAGTAAATAAATAAATAAGAGTTGTTTTGAGCTACCAAGTTTATAGTAATTTTTTTATGACAGTGATAATATACACAAATGTAATTAGATAATTTTTGGCCTGAAGGAGATTCACAAATTATTCAGTGCTGCATTTTAAAAATTATCCCAACATCCAATCACTTTGAAAAAAAAAAATATGTTTAGTGGCACCATATTAGTCATACTAAAGAATAACCAAAGAATAATGAGAAGCACTGCAAAAGGAACCATGTAACATAGAGTACCTCTTAAATACATTTGCTTTTATTTTAATCCTTTTCTTTTTGATTTTTTTTTTTTAGGAAATATATATAGCAAATTAGGATATATATATTATATCCATATATACGTGGATATATAGGATATATATATATATATGGATATATATATCCATATCCTAATTTGCTAAGTATTTTTTTATTTTATTATTTTATTATTTTTATTTTTTTAACTTTATAGTTTATTGTCAGGTTGGTTTCTATATAACACCCAGTGCTCTTCCCCACAAGTGACCTCCACCATGACCATCACCCCCCTTTACCTTTCCCTCTTCCCCTTCCGCCCTCAATTTGTTTTCAGTATTCAAGAGTCTCTCATGTTTTGTCTCCCTCCCTCTCCCT
>JAQQST010000022.1:913521-1082802 GCA_028646485.1 Cryptoprocta ferox | reverse complement strand
GGAGACGGGCAGGGATGAGATGCGTTCCCACTGGTGGCTGGCCTCCCGGCCGGCTTGCGCCACCCTTTTCGCGGAGCCGCCGCTGCCGCTTTTCAAGGCTCCCACTGCCGCTGCACCCAAGGAAGAACTCGCCGGCCAGATGGGACGGATTTCTCTCCCGGCGCTCGGCAGATATATATGGGGAGACAGGCGAGTTCTTCCTCCCTTAGAGATGGTTCTAGGTGTGTTTTCCGTCTCTCTTTCTCTTCCCCTGGTCTCTCCGGGGCACAGCGCGCTCTCCCTGTGTTGGGCTCGGGGGCTCCTTCCCCTGCACCACCGGGAACGCCCGTCCCCTAATTTCCCAGATCACAGTCACTCACTCAGGCATCTTTGAGGTTGTCTTCTTTCTGGCGTCTGTTTCTTCTTTCCCCCACTTGCAAATCCAAGTTTTATCCCTTAAGTCCTTCTCAGTTCAATCCATACGGGCGTGCGCGGATTACAGAGCTCCCTGCTCTTCCGCCATCTTGCCCTCCTCCCTTAGTCCGAAACTAACAGTCCTCATACAGAATGGGAGAAGATACTTATAAGTGACATACCTGATAATGGATTAGAATCCAAAACACATAAACAACATATAAAATTCAACACTTAAAGAAATAAAAAATTCACCACCTAAAAATGAATAATACAATGAAAGAAAATGGGTAGAAGACAAGACCAGAAATTTTTCCAAAGACATCAGACACATGAAAATTTGGTAAACATCACTCATCATCAGGAAAATGTAAATCAAAATTACAATGAGATACCACTTCGCACCTATCAGAATGGATAAAACCAAAAACTTACAAGAAACAAGTGTTGGCAAGGATATGGAGAGAAAGGAACCCTCTTGCACGGTTGATGGGGATGCAAGCTGATGAAGCCATGCTGGAAAACAGTATGGAGGCTCCTCAAATAGTTAAGAACAGAAATACCCTATTATCCAATAATACCACTACAAGCTATTTACTCAAAACATTAAAAAATACTAATCAGTACAGATACATGTACCCCTTAGGTTTATAGCACCAGTATCAACAATAGCCAAATTATGGCAAGAGTCCAAATATGCATTGACTGGTGAATGGATAAGTAAATGTGAGATATAAATACAGAGATACAGAGATTGATGATGATGATAGATGATGATGATGATAGATGATGATAGATGATAGATAGATAGATAGATAGATAGATAGATAGATAGATAGATAGATAGATAGATAGATATACACATAGATAATGAAGTATTACTCAGCTATAAAAAGAATGAAACCTTGCCATTTCCAAGGACATAGAAGCAGCTAGAGACTATTAAGCAAAATATAATAAAACAGTCAGAGATAGACAAATACTGTATGATTTCACTCATGTGGAATTTAAGAAAGAAGACAAATGACTGAAGGGAAAAAAAGAGAGAGAGAGAGGCAAATCAACAAACACACTCAACTCTAGAGAACAAACTGATGGTTATCAGAGGGAAGGATGGTGGTTGATGGGTTAAATAGGTGTTGGGGATTAAGGAGTGCACTTGTCATGAACACCAGGTGTTATATGGAAGTGCTGAATCACTAACTTGTACACCTGAAGCTAATAGTACACTGTGTGTTAACTAAAAATTTCATTACAAACTTAAAAGGACTGAACTGAGACATTAGCAAGATTAGGAGGTCATCTCTTTTGCATTCTACCACCTAGTGAATGTCTCCAACGAAGCGCTTCTTCCTTTTGTATTAATGAGGTTTTCACCTACCTGTCTTTAGCACTTTCTGGTGCCTGGGTGGCTCAGTCGGTTAAGCATCTGACTTCAGCTCAAGTCATGATTTCATGGTTCGAGAGATTGAGTCTCATGTTGTCTGACTCTGTCGTAACAACTCAGAGCCTGGAGCCTGCTTCAGATTCAGTCTCCCTTACTCTCTGCCCCTCCCCATCTCTCTCTCTCTCTCTCTCTCTCTCAAAAATAAATAAACATTAAATTTTTTAAAAAAAATAAAGCATGACTTCCTCAAAGGCAGAGATAGTTTTCATTCATCTGGGGTTTCCATTTACTTTTATCTTTCATTTCTTTTATCAATATTGCATTGTTTTCAGTGTACAAGTCTTATATCTCCTTGGTTGGTGATATTACTAGGTATTTTATTCTTTTTGATGTAACTCCAAATGCGGTTGGTGTCTTAATTTCTGTTTATGGTACTTTTCTTATTAGTGTATAGAAACAACAGATTCCTGGGGGTATTAATTTTGTATACTGCAACTTTACTGAATTCATTTGTCAGTTCTAATAGTTTTTGGGTGGAGATATATATAATATATATAATTATATATATATTGTATTTATAATTATATATTATAAATTATAATTTATATTATAAAAATATACTTATAATATAAATCATATATATCATATAAATTATATACATAATCTTATAAATCATGTATGTGTGTATATATCTATATGTGTATATACATAAAGAATCAAATGTCATTGGCAAATAGTGAAAATAGTGAAATTTTAACTATATCTCTACCAATCTGGATGCATTTTATTTCCTTTTCTTGTCCGATTGCTGCAGCTACAATTTCCAGTCCTTTGTTGAAAAAGAGAGGTGAGAATGGATACCACTGTCTGGTTTCTTTATTATTATTAATTATTATTTATTATTATTATTATTATTTAATGTTTATTTTTGAGAGAGAGAGAGAGCACATGAGTGGAGGAGTTCAGAGAGGGGCAGACATGGAACTCGAAGCAGGCTCCAGGCTATTAGCACAGAGCCTGACATGGGGCTCAAACTCACGAACTGTGAGATACTGATCTGAGTCGAAGTCAGATACTTACCCAAATGAGCCACCCAGGTGTCCCTCCCTTGTTTTGTCCCTGATTTCAGAGGAAAAGCTCTCAGTTTGTACCAGTGAATATCATGTTAGCTGTAGGTTCATCACATATGAACTTTATTATGTTCAGGGATGTTCCCTCTTAAATTGCTTTGTTCAGAGCTTTTATCAGGAGCATATGATGAATATTTGTCAAAAGGCTTTTTGCCTCTTTTCAGATAATCTTGTGATTTCAACCCTCATTTTCATTTTTTTACATTTTTTTCTAATGTTTATTTTTGAGAGAGAGAGAGAAGATGGAGCATGAGTGGGGAAGGGGTAGAGAGGGCAGGAGACCCACAATCCAAAGTAGGCTCCAGGTGCTGAACTGTCAGCACAGACTCCGACAAGGAGCTCAAATTCATAGACCGTGAGATCATGACCTGAGCTGAAGTCAAGTCACTTAATCAACTGAGCCACCCAGGTACCTCTATCCTCATTTTCTTAATATGGTGTATGTTTCTAAGAATGTAAGTTTCTAGGAATGTATCCATTTCTTCTAGGTTGACCAATTTGTTGGCATGTAATTTTTCATAGTATTCATCTTATCATTATCCCTTTTGCATTTCTGTGCTGTTGGTTTTAACCCCTCTTCTTTCATTTCTGATTTTATTTATTCAGAGAGTATGTCAGTTTTATTGAAGAGTCTACATAAAGTTTTATCACTTTTCTTTCTCTTTCCAAAGAAACAGCTTGTAGGTTCATTGATCTTTTCCATTTTCATTTTTAGTCTCTGTTTCATTTCCCCCTAAACATTAATAGCAGTTCCTTCCTTCTATTACCACTTGGCTTGTTTGTTCTTCCTTTTAGGTGCAGGGATAGATTGAGATTTTTCTTTCTTCTTCAGATATGCCCTCTTAGAAATGCTTTTGCTGAATTTCAAAGATTTTGAATCAGTGTGTTTCCACTTTCATTTGTCCCCACATACTTTTAATTTCCTCTGTCACTTCTGCACTGACATATTAGTTGTTAAGCAGCATGTCGTTTACTCTCCACTCGTTGGTGTTTTTCCAGGTTTTTTTTTACTTGTAACCGATTTTCAGTTTCGTATCATCAGAAAAGATACTTGATATGATTTTAATCTTAAGTTTATTGAGTCTTGTCTGGGCCTAACATAGGATTTATTTTGGATAATGTTCCATGTGCACTTAAAAAGAATGTGGATTCAGGTGTGTTTGGAATGTTCTGTATATATTCATCAGGTCCTTCTCGTTCAAATGTCTCATGCAAGTACACAGTTTCCTTGTTGATTTTCTGTCTGGATAACCTACCCATTCAGTTAAGTGGGGTGTTAAAGTCCCTGCTGCTATTGTATTACAATTAAATTCTTCCTTTATGTCTTTTAGTACATGGTTTGTTTAGGTTGCTCCTATGTCTGATGTAGAGATATTTATAATTGTTATGTCCTCTTGTTGAGCTGATCCCTTTATCATTATGTAGTGCCCTTCTTTGTCTCTTACAGTCTTTGTTTTAAAGCCTAGTTGTCTGGTGTAAGTATTGCTACCCTTGGTTTTTTTCACTCTTAACTGAACTTTTTTTCCCCATCCTTTCACTTTTGCTCTGTATATATCTTTAGGTATGAAGAAAGTTCCCTGCAGGCAGCATTTAAAATTTTTTTTAAATTTATTCAGTCACTTTATATCTTCTGACTGGAACATTTAGGTCCTTTACATTTAAAGTCATTATTGATAGGTATGTCCTTATTGAAATTGTGTTAATTGGTTTCTGGTTGTTTTGTAGTTCTTCCCTCTTTCTTTCTTGTCTTTCTCTTCTCTCTTTCTTTATGATTAATGACCTTTGTTGTGTTGGATTCCTTTCTCTTTACCTTTTCAGCATCTATTATAGGTTTTTGTTTTGTGGCTACCATTAGGTTCATATAAGTATCTATACGAAGTGGATGATTGCTTATGTTCAGACACATTCTGAAAGCACTACATTTTTATTCCTCCTCTGTGTTTTATGTATACAATGTCATATTTTAGTTTTTATATTTTGTGGATTCCTTAACTAATTGTTTAGTTACAACTGATTTTATTACTTTTGCCTTTTAACATTTATATTGACAAACTACCTTTATGATTTGTTTGCTTGTACCACTGAAATTTTCTTCCCTTTCATATCTTTTTTACCTCACGTTATGGTCTTTTCATTTCCACTTAAGAAGTGCCTTGGACATTTCTTGTAAGGTGGGTTTACAGGTAATGAACTGTTTTGTTTTTCTGGAAAACTCTTTCTCTCTCCTTCAATTCTAAATGACTTTACCATAGAAGTATTTTTTGTTGTTGTTGTTGTAGGATGTTTTCTTCTTAGTTCTATGAATATAATATGCCACTTCTCTCTGGCTTGCAAAGTTTTGCTGAAAATCTGCTGATAGCCTTATGGGGTTTCCTCATGTATATAACTAACAGCTTCACTCTTGCTGCTGTTAAGATTCTTTACCTTTAATTTTACCCTTATGATTATGATGTGTTTGGTTGTGGCACTTTGGATGGATCTTCTTTAGGCTTTTCTATGCCTAGTAGGTCTGAATGTCTGTTTCCTTCCTTGGGTTAGAGAAGTTTTTATCTATTATTTCCCTTAATAAGTTTTTTGCCCTTTCTCTCTCATCTCCATCTTGGACCTCTATAATCCAAATGTTAGTAAGCTTGATGTCTGTCCCAAAGATCCCTTAGCTTATCATCGTTTTAGTTTTTTTTTTCCTTTCTGCTGTGAAGCGTGTATGCTTTCCATTACCCTGTCTTCCAGATAATTGATTTGCTATCCTGAATTTGCTAATCTGTTATTGATTCCCTCTAGTGTATTTTTATTTCAGTTATTATATTCTTCCATTTTGATTGGTTCTTTTTTGTATTTTGTATATCTCTGTTAAATTTCTCACTGAGTTTATCCACTCTTATTCCAAGTCCAGTGAGCATCTTTATGACCATCACTGTGAACTCTTTGTTGGGTAGGTTGATTATCTCTCTTTCATACAGTTCTTTTTCTGAAGTTTCATCTTTTGATTAGAACATATCCCGTCTCATTTATTTCACTCTATTTGTTTCTATAACTTAGGCAAAATATCCACCCTTCCCAACTCTGAAGATGTGGTTGCATGTATGCACATCCTTGGTGTATCCTGGCAGTTTGGTTGGTTGGCTGGAGCTGGTGTAGGAGTTGGCTGTGGTTCCCAGAGCATTCTGTCCAGGGCTGGTGGGATAGCTAGAGCTACAGTAATCACTGGCCAGGTGGTCCTGGAGCACTTTCCACTGGGGCTACCCAGGCAAGATGGCCTGCGCTGGAATAGAGGTGGGCCAGGGCCCTCTGGGTGGGATGGCTGGCTCTGAAGCAGATGTAAGCCAGGGGATCCTGGCTGCTCCACACTGGAGCCATCTGTTAGGGAAGGGTGTGGGGCAGGCCACTGCACATAGGAAGTACCAAAACAGTATCACTGGAGTTGAAGCAGGCATGGCCAGTGAGTCTGGGGACACCCCTCACTGTGTGACCTGGCTGAAATGGTTAGAGCTGATGCAGGTGTGGGTTGGGACATGGCTAGAGCTGAAGTGGTCATGGGTTTTGGGTGTCCCAGGGTGCCTGTGCCTGGGCCACCTTGACAGGATGGCTGGAACTATAGTGGGTGCAGGCTGGGAGTTTGCTGTGTTGTTTCTGTGTGTTGAACCATGGTAGCTTTGATTGGATGACTGGAGCTGGGGAAGGCCCATCTAGGGAGCTGCTTTGAGGAGATGGCTGGGGCTCTTGTGGGCTAGGAGGCTGGGGGTTGCTAAGATCACCCACAGAGCACCTGGACCCCATTCCTATCCGCTCTGTCAAGGTGGCGGGGTGGGGAAAACATAAACAATGGTGTTCACTAGTACCTTTGACATTGAGAGTTCTGGCAAGTGCCCACAGCTTGGCAGGTAATCTTTGGTTAGTAAATGTGTTTCCTAAACTTATAGTTTCATTTCCCTTTAAAGGAGTTTTTGTTTTTGTTTTGTATGTCCCAGGCTGGGCAAAACTCTGTGCCAGCCCCGCAGTACTGCCCCTCCCACACAGTTTACACATCAGGCATAGGAATTTCTTTCTTTTTTTTTTACCATGTCTCTGTCTCTTTTGCCATTTTTAATCGTCCCTCCATCCTCTGGGCAGAAGCTGTTCAATCAGCTCTCAGTTCTTTTTCAAGAGAAATTGCCCTACATATAGGTGTAGATTCCATGTGTCTGTGGGAAAGGGTGAGTCCAAGGCGTTTCTACATCGTAATTTTAGGTCCCTCTCTCTTTGCTCCTTTTTAAACAGTCAAGAGACACCAGTCACAAAAAATAGCAATTACCATTGTTTTTCATACTCTGTATTTAATGGTCCTATGAAACAAATTTTGTAACTGTTGTGAGCCAACTTTTAGCTATATGAAGTTAAAAATATGGGACAAATCACCTCTAGAATTCAGAGTGCCCAGTTCTGCTTCTAGTTCACAGAGTGCCTTCGTCCACTGCAGAACATGACTCCACTCCAAGGAAATGGATTATCAGATTCTGCTTCAACAGAGATAACAAGTCTGTGCCAAGAGCAGGACTTGGTGAGCTGAATTTACACTGTATTCCTCCGACAGACCTTTTGTATAAGGTCCACTGTATTAATAATCCTTTGCAGTCCTGTGATTGGCAAATTCTGCATTGGGTTTAAAACGTTTCACGGCAGTTCCTGCCTTGCAATGCTGGTGTTACTGGAGGGTTTGTCTTAACAGAATTGCTGAAAATTTAAACAAAAAGCTGTGGAGACAATAAGGACTCAGGAACAATAGCTGAGATTTTGTGAAATTTTGCAGAGCCAACCAGCGGAGCTTGAAGACTGGAGTTTTAAATGTCAGCTGGGATAGAGACCTGAGGGCACCACACTAGTCCTGTAGAAAAGACAGGCACACACCCTGGGGGCAGATGGCGTGATCTGAGGAATGTCTGGGGCACAGAGGGGAGAAATTGTTCCCTCTTCTTGGGGAGAGGTATTATTACCATGAGAGGTATTATTCCTGACCCCTCCCCAGAGACAAAGGAGTCGTTAGGGACCATTTCCATTCCCTGCCCCTCAGCATATACATGCAGAGCCACTATCAAAGGCAGCTTCACCCCAATGGTTGCTGCCTAGCCATGTTCCCTAGGTCACATGCCCCTGTGTTCTGGTGTGACTGCCCTTCTGGGTCAAACTTTCCTTGGTCCCAATGTGGCAAGTGCCTTCCCTGGAGGACCTGTTGCAGGCTTCTGCCCATACCACATCCCTGGTGGGAGTTTTGAGTCAGCATGCTTGACAGGGAGAGAGCATGGAAGGCACTTGACAGATCCTAGAGACAAGGCAGGAAAACAGCCCAGAGGCAGACAGCATGAAGGCAGTGATCTGGGGGCCATGTGAGACACATACAAGGGAGATTGTTCACTCTCCTCCAGGAGCTTCCCTGAGAGCAGCAAAAACAGGGACCCCTCTCCAGAGCCAAATGAGCAGACTGGTGCCATTTCCCTGTCCTGCCCATGGGCATAAACAAACACCTTTGGAGCCACCCCACTGACATAGGCTGTGTAATCTGCTTCTACTAAATCCAAGCCCTGTGAATATGGCCTACTGATATGGCCCTTCAGGGTCAACTTTGCCTCAGTACCAGCATGGGGGCCCCTTTCTTCAGAAGACCAGCAGAAACCCCTGTCCATGCCATGTCTACTGACCAGAGTTTTGCAAGGACTAGTAGAGGTTCTAGTAGAAGTAGCATCAGGTCTCATTTCACAATCACCTAGTTAAAACTCACCACACTCTGGCAAGTGACCAAACACTGCCCACAGAGGGCAAGGAGAGCCTCTGCAGATGACTGGCCTGAAGGATGGAGCAGCAACAACACAGCAGCACAGTGCACTTAGCACACACTACAGACACTCCCTGAAGTGCCAGGCCCTGGACACTACATAACCTTTTCTTCATAAAGCCATTACGCAAGGGACAGGAATCATCACAGGCGTTTCTAACACATAGAAGAAGGCAGAGACTTACACAAAATACCATGACAGAGGACTTCATCCCATGTGAAACAGCAATATAAAGTCACAACCACAGATCTAAGTGAAACAGGTATATGTAGTCTCCCTGATACAGAATTTAAGGCAAGTCCTAAGGATACTCGCAGGACTTGAGAGAAGAATGAAAGACTTTAGGAGACCCTTACCACAGAAACAGAAGAGATAAAAACCATTCAGTCAGACATGGAAAATGCAATAACTGAGATGGGAAATAGGCCAGATACAATGAACATAAGGGTGGAAGAAGCAAAGGAAAGACAAGTGATAGAGATGATAAAATAATGGAAAATAATGAATGTGAATGGAAGAGAGAAAGAAAAGTTACGGAGCATGAGAATGCGCTTAGGAAACTCAGCAACTCCAACAAACATAATAACATTCATGTCATACAAGTCCCAGACAAAGAAGAGAGAGCAAAGGGGGCAGAAAATTTATTTGAGGAAATCAAAGCTGAAAACAGATTAGGGAATCTGGAGAAGGAAACAGACATGCAGATCCAGGATGCACAGAGAACTACCATCAAAGTCAACAAAGCAGGCCAACATCATGACATAAGATAGTCAAATTTTCATCTTCCTTATGGAGAGATAAAGAAAACAATTCCTAAAAGTGGCAAGACAAAAGTAGTCCCTAATTTACAAGAGAAGACCATTAAGGTTAGCTGCAGATTTCTCCACAGAAATATGACAACCCAGAAGGGAGTAGCATGATATATTCTATGTGCTGAATGGGAAAAATCTGCAGCCAACAATACTCTATCCAGCAGGCTGTCATTCAGAATAGAAGGAGAGGTAGAATAGAAGGAGAGTTTCCCAGAAAAACAAAAACTAAAGGAGTCTATACCAGCCCTGCAAGAAATATTAAAGAGGACTCTTTGAGTGAGAAAAAGACTAGAAAGAATCAGAGAAAAATCTCCAGAAACAGCAACAAAACAAAAAATACAATGACACTAATCTCATATGTATCAATAATCACTCTAAATGTAATCTGGACAGAATTTAGTCATTAAATTCTGTCATTAAAAGATGTACAGGGTCAAAAAATAAGACCCATCTATATGCTGCCTACAAGAGACTCACTTGAAAATAATTTTTAAAGAGAGAGAGAAAGCAGGGAAGGGGTATATAAGGGGGGGGGGAGAGAGAGAGAGAGAGAGAGAGAGAGAGAGACAGAGAGAGAGACTCCTAAGTAGCTCACACAAGCGAGAAGCCAACTTGGGGTTTGATCCCACAACCCTGGGATCATGACCCAAGGTAAAACCAGGAATTGAATGCTCAACTGACTGAGCCACCCAGGAGCCCCAAGAGACTCACTTTAGACCCAAAGACACCTGCAGGTTGAAAGTGAGGGGATGGAGAAATATTTTTCATGCAAATGGATGTCACAAGAAACCTGGAGTAGCCATACCTAAATCAGGCAAACTAGATTTTTAAAACAAAGACTGTAATAAGACATGAAGAAAGGCACTATGTCATAATTAAGGGGTCTTTCCAAAAAAAAGATGTAACAATTGTAAATATTTATGCCCCAAATACACAAATCAATTAATAACACATATAAAGGAACTAATCAATGGTATTACAATAATAGTGAGGGGGGAGAGACATTAACACCCCTCTTACATCTATAGACAGATCATGTAAGAGGAAATAAACAAGGAAATAATAGCTTTGGAGAAACACTGAACCGGAAGGACTTAACAGATATATTTAGAACATTTCATTCTAAAGCAGCAGAATACACATTCTTTTCAAGGGCACATGAGATATTCTCCATAATAGATCACATTCTGGGTCATAAATCAGGTTTCAGACATACAAAACGATTGAGGTTATACCATGCATCTTTTCTGAACATAGCACTATGAAACTTGAAGTCAGTCAGCCATAAGAAAAAATTTAGGAAGACTGCCAATACAGGTTAAAGAGCAATCTGCTGAAAAATGAATGGGTCAACGAAGAAATTAAGGAAGTAACTTAAAAAATACATGGACGCAAGTGTAAATGAAAATACAGTAGTTTTGGACTACTTCTGGGATATAGAAAAAGTGGTCCTAAGAGGGAAGTATATAGCCTTCCTCAAGAAGGAAGAAAAATCTCAACCATCCTAATCTTACACAAAAGGAGCTAGGATGAGAACAAAAATAAAGCCAAAAGTCAGCATAAGAAGAGAAATAATAAAGATTACAGCAGAAAAACAATGATACAGAAACAAACAAAAAACATAGAACAGATCAATGAAACCAGGAGTAGATCCTTGAAAAAAGTGAATAAAGTTGATAAACCCCTAGTCAGATTTATCAAAAAGAGAAAGGACCCAAATAAATAAAATCATGAATGAGACAGCAGAGGTCACAACCAACACCACAGAAATACAAACAATTATAAGAGAATATTATGAAAAATTATATACACCAACAAATTAGGCAACCCAGAAGAAAAATGGATTAATTTCTTGAAACTTATAAACTACCAAAACTGAAACAAGAAGAAATAAAAAACCAGTGTTCGAAAAATAAATAAATAAAGAGAGAGAGACGGGGGGAGGGGAGGAATAAATAAATACATACATACATACATAAATAAAAGGAAATTTTCCAAACTCATTCTCTCAGATTAGCATTATCTTGATCCAAAACCAAAAAGCCTGCTATAAATGAGAGTTACAAGCTGATATTCCTGATGAACATGCATGGAAAAATTCTCAACAAAATACCAGCAAATCGAATCCAACAGTATATTAAATGAATCATTCACCACAGTTAAGTTGGATTTATACCTGGGCTGCAGGTACGGTTCAAGATTCTCAAGTAATCAATGTGATACACCACATTAATAAAAGGAAGGATAAGAACCATATGATCCTCTCAAAAGGTGCAGAAAAAGCTTTTTAAAAATACAACATCCATTCTTGAAAATAACCATCAACAAAGTAAGTATAGATGAAAAACATACCTCAACACCATAAAGGCATTATATGAAAGTCCCACAGCTAGTATCACCCTCAATGAGGAAAAACTGAGAGCTTTTCCTCTGAAGTCAGCAACAGGATGTCTGCTCCTACATAGAACTGCTTCAACATAGAACTGTAAGTTCTTGCCTCTGCAATCAAACAACAAAAAGAAATAAACTTTTATTCCCAAACAGGCAAAAAAAAAAATTCAAACTTTCACTAATTTGCAGACCACATGATATTCTATGTAGAAAACCCAAAAACTCCACTAAAAAATTGCCAAAAATAATACACAAAGTAGTAAATTCACAGGATACAGAATGAATGTACAGAAATCTGTTGAATTTCTGTACACCAACAATGAAGCCACAAAAAGAGAAATCAAGAAATTGACTCCATTTACAATTACACCAAAATTCGTAAGACACATAGGACTAAACTTAAACAAAGAGGTAAAAGATCTGTACTCCAAAATCTACAAAACACTTATGAAAGAAATTGAAGATGAAATAAAGAAATGGAAACACATTCCATGATCATGGGTCAGAAGAACAGATAGACTTCAAATGTGTATACTACTGAAAGCAATCTACATATTTAATGCAATGCCAATCAAAATGCCACCAGCATTTTTCCCTGACCTAGAACAAACAATCCTGAAACTTGTATGGAACCACAAAAGACCCTCGAATGGTCAAAGCAATCTTGGAAAAGCAAAGCAAAGCTGGAAGAATCCTAATTCCTGAATTCATCCTATATTACAAACATTTACTGATTAAGACAGTATGGTACAGGCACCACATCAGACCCAGATCAATGCAATAGAATAGAAAACCCAGAAATGGACCCACAACTATAGGCTGAACTAATCTTCCACAAAGCAGGAAAAAAGGCCAAAGGAACAAACAACACAGGCTTTTCAACAAATGGTGTTGGGAAAACTGGACAGAGAAATGCAGAAGAATGAAACTGAACCACTTTCTTACACCATACACAAAAGTAAATTCAAAATGGATGATAGACCTGAATGTGAGACAGGAAACCATCAAAATCCTAGAGGAGAACACAGACAGCAACTCTTTGACCTTGAGCATAGCAACTTCTTACAAGATATATGTCTGGAGGTAAGGAAAACAAATGCAAAAATAATTTATCATCAAAAGTTATTATCATCAAGATTCAAAGCTTCTGCACAGTGAAAAAAAACAATCAACAAACTAAAAGGAAATTGACAGGAAAGGAGAAGGTATCTGCAAATGACATATCTTATAAATGTCTAGTATCCAAAATCTATAAACAACTTATCAAAGTCAACACCCTAAAAACAAATAATCCAGCTAAAAATGGGCAGAAGACATCAACAGACATTTCTCCAAAGAAGACATGAAACGATGCTCAACATCAGTAATCATGAGAGAAATACAAATCAAAACCACAATGAGATAGCAACTCATACCTATAGGAATGGCTAAAATCAACAACACAAGAAATAAAAGATGTTCGTGAGGATGCACTTTTGGACAGCTGGTGGTAATGCAAACTGGTGCAGCTACTCTGGAAAATAGTGTGAAGTTTCCTCAGCAAGTTAAAAATAGAACTACCCTACAACTCAGCAAATAGCACTATTGGGTATTTATCCAAAAGATAGAAAAATACTGATTCAAATGGATACATGCACTCCTGACGTGTATAACACCATTATCAACAACAGCACAAATTATGGAAAGAGCCGAAGTGACCAAATGATGAATGGATAGGGGTGTGATGTAAGTGCATATATATAACGGAATATTACTCAGATGTAAAGAAGACAGCAATCTTGTCATTAATAAAAACATTGAGGAAACTGAACAGCATGATGCTAAGAAAAATAAGCCAGAGAGAGAAAGAGAAGTATTGTATGTGGTTACTTATACATGGAAGTTTTTTTTCTAATTTTAATTTAATAAAACAATATTTTATTAAAAACAAAATAATTTAATAAAAACAGAAAATAGAAGAATAGTTTACAGGGACTGGGGGAGAAGTATACTTTTTTTCACTTACCAGAAAAATAATTTGTGAGTATTTAATGTATAGCATGATGAGTATAGTTCATTACTTTGTATTGTATACATAAAAGGTGCTGAGAGTAAATCTTATGCTGTCTTGCAAAACAGAATGAGAGAGAGAGAGAGTTAACAATGTAAGGTGATAGATGTGTTAATTACCTTGATCTTGGTGTCCATTTCAAAAGTAATATGTATCAAATCATCACAGTGCACCCTTTAAGTATGTGCTATAATGTATGTCAGTTTTCCCTAAGTAAAGTTTATGGGGGCAAAAATGAAAACTAAATGAAACTACCAAAACATATTATCATTACTAATAGAATGATCACTATGATGATCACTGCACACCATACTGTCATTGTTTAATTTCAGTGTATGTTATGTATATATGTATGTATGTATGTATGTATGTATGTAAGAGATACAAAGAATGAGGCTGTGAATGAAAAATCGTATCTTAATATCATGAAAATACAGTTTTAATTAATTCATACTGAATTAATTTATACTGGTTGTAATTGAAGTGTGTGTATTAGCATGTGTGTGTGCGTGTGTGTGTGTGGGGGTACACTTCATATAGATTATAATCTTTAATCCTAAAGAAGAGTCATGCTGGTACATTCTATTGTATTTATTTTACAAAAGGGAGAAGAAGGTTCAGAAATGTTAAGCAACTTGTCTGAGGCCACCCCACTAACATGCTAATAGGTACCAGAATTCAGATCCCATTGCATGGAACTGGTTTCAGACAGAGTTCTCGTACTGCATGTCTGCATCTTGTGGTCATCTGTGTATGAAAGCAGAAACTAGAAAGCAGAGCACAACCTTTTTCAATCTTAGCTGGCGGTGTGTGCTTCCAAGTTCTGAAAATTTTGGTTGTAGTGTTGATGCCCACAAATGACTGGAAAAGTATCAGCAGTATTCATTACAAATAAATTACAAATAAGTTATAGTGAATAGGTGAATTTGAAAATATTAATAAAAAGGACAAATTGTAGTTTTAAATTCATACATGCTTGAAAAGGTTTAATGTACTTTCAGAGATTCCAGATCACATTTTGAGAAATGCTGCCTTCATTAAAAAAGGAGGAAAAGGACATGTTGATTAAAAACATACGCAAACACATGGTGTTGTGAATGAGGTTAGTGTGCCTGGGGAGAGTGGGGCTTAGCCAGAGATAAGTAATCATTTGGGAGTAGAGTAAGATATGAAGCTGTACAGTTATGTTTGGATCAAACTGTATGTAAACATTGTACATAAAACAAATGAAATGGACTAGA
Organism: Cryptoprocta ferox; assembly: GCA_028646485.1. Taxonomy (NCBI): domain Eukaryota; kingdom Metazoa; phylum Chordata; class Mammalia; order Carnivora; family Eupleridae; genus Cryptoprocta; species Cryptoprocta ferox. The sequence goes on along the minus strand of JAQQST010000022.1, from coordinate 1,067,591 downwards.
TCCAGTAGACAGTAAGGAGCTGGCAGCAGTATTTAAACAGAGTCACCAAAAAATGAGCTTTAGAAAAGCAGTAACTTACAGAAATGTAGAAAACAAACAGAAGAAATTGTCTTGAAGACTCAAATGCAGTGTGTTCCGATAATCCAGGCAAGCAGCAGAAAAGGACATGGAGACATGGATTTATAGATCATATTCTAAGCTAGAACTGACCCAATACTATTAAAATACAGAAGTGGGTTTTAAGTAAATCTGAGAGAAGCTGGCATTGAGGGTTATGCTTTCAGGTGGTACTCTTACTGAGGAGAAAGAACTCTGATTGGCAATCAAGGTTTTCAGTTTCTATTTTAGTGATACTGAGAGTTGCAAAAGGAATGAAGACTCATGTATGTTCAGGTGTGTGAATTGCCTATGGTAGAGTTGCAAACCCCAAGGCATGCCAGTTAATATAAATAGGAGCAGCAGGTTAGATGTCTTTGCAGACTTGGGGTGACTATGAAGAAGGTAGGACCCAGTCCTGCCAGCTTTCCCACCTTTTCCAAAAGTCTAGAAATCCAGATACATATGTTAAGTCACCAAGATTTTGCATTTGATCTCAGAGTTTTATAAATCACTGTAGAGCTAAACATTACCTGAATAGCAGGGGTTTTGATATGGCCATTTGGCACTCACTCAGCTAGTTCATGCCTCTATATATAACAGCATCAGAAAAGGGTGATGTCCCCAGCATGTCCCAGGCATTAAGCAAGTCTTTTTTCTTCATTTGGCATCTTAGTGTACGCAATTTCTTCTCTGTTCTAGTAAGGTTATCTTCACAGAGATCTGCAAGTGAAGGGACTTAAAAGGGCTTAACTGTGGTGTGCCTGGTGATTCAGTTGGTTAAGCATCTGACGTGGGATCAGGTCATGATCTCACAGTTGGTGAGACTGAGTCCCGCAAGGGGCTCTGTGCTGACAGCTCAGAGCCTGGATCCTGCTTCAGATTCTGTGTCTCCATCTCCCTCTGCCTCTCCCCACTCACACTCTGTCTCTTTCAGTCTGGAAAATAAGTAAACATTCAAAAAAAAATTTAAGGGCTTAACTATTGATCCTTGTCCCATAACCAGATATATCTGCAAACTCAGGCTGTCCACAACTGTACCCTGTGCCTGCCTCTGTGCCTGCCTCCCTAAGGAATAAGTCTTTAATGTCACCTTGTTCATTACCCAGAGTTCTGAAAGGGCCGTCTAAATAACCCTCACAAATAGACATCAATGGACATCCATTGTTTTATAAATACCTCCACAACAAAATCTCATGATGCAGAGACAACATGACATTAAAAAAGAGATTTCAGGTTCTTATCACAAGTATCTGGGTTCCACTACTACCTATGATTCTCGAGAGAGCCAGCCTTTTCAGGAAGAGTTGGAATTTGGGTTAGAACCCAGGTCCACCACTGACCAGTCCCATGATCTGGGGACAATTTTGTTTAGTTCTCTGATCTCCAGACACTTCAACCGCAAAATGAGTAAGTCAGTGGATTGTGTGCCAGTGTATATCAGGTAGGATAATATATGCACAAAAGACTCTTGCCAACCCTGGTGAATGTTTAGAACTTAAAAATCATTGCTTTGTTTTTTCTTTCATCTCTAAGTCTGTATTACCTTGACCATGACAATCCATATAGCAAGTGTTTTATATAAGTCATCTACTCAAATAGGCACCATATTTTCCTCAGTACAGCACAAGTACAGAGAGGATAAGAGCACTGGCTTTAACACTGGATGGTCCTGGGAACCAGGGCTAAATTTACCACTTCCCAACTTTGACCCTTAGACAAGTCACTTAACATTTCCCAACCACAGTTTCTCCATCTGTAAAGTAAGAAAAAAATAATAGCATAGGCCACACAGAGCTGTTGTAAGGATAGAATAAGATCACACACACTAAGCAGTTTACTCATAGTATATACTGACTAAAACACTAGCTATTGATCATTACTGTATGCTTATGTCATATAGAAGGCACGGTGGTCAGATGAGAGTACAGACATTCAGATATTTAGAAAAGTTAGACACACAAGAATTTTATCATGAAGGATGTTCTTTGCTGAGTTTTCAGCCCATTCTGTTTTTGAAACATTTATGTTAGTGCCATGAAGGAGTGAAAAAAAGTGTTTTTGCTATTTTTATGGAGGAATACCATCCATGCACTAATATTTCAAATATAAATATATACAAGTACAGATCAGTGATGTTTAACATTTATTTACACACCAAATCAAGACATACAACACCAAGATCAAGATATAGAATATTTCCAGCAGCACCAGAAGTTCCTCTTACCCTTTTCTAGTGAATATGCATCCCACAAAGTTTACCCTTAATGTTTTATTTATCACAAAGATAAGTCATTCTTAAATAATATTTGTTATGACCTATTGGGTTGGTTCAATATGGAAAATACCATTTTATTTTCTAACCCACGTTCTCCTAAAATTAGTAGGTACTTCATAGATCCTTGTTCTCTCTGAACCAACCCCAAACACTGACATCTGGCCATTGATAGTACTGACAAGTCCTCATCATGTACCCTACCCTGTGCTACTCATTTGGAGGGAAACAAAAGCCTAGGAGATACTTCTACCTTCAGAGAGCTTCTAGTCTACCTAGAAAAACAAATAAGCCTTGAAACAGAATACCACCTGACCTCAAAGGAACCCATGAAAAGCATTTCCCACAGGAACACATCTGCTTGTTTTCAGCCCTGCTAAAGATCCTATTTGGTTCTGAGCAAAAGGACACCTGGGTTAAACCACTCTATATTGATATTCCCTTGCTTTGGGGTCACTAGGATGTAGAAGCCTCGCTGCCTCACTATCTGCTGTTGTGTCATGTGTTTCTATGGGATCTTCCATCTAGAATGGGGTCTCCTGCGTGTGCATTAATGAGACAAATGCAGGTGCATGGGGCCACTCCCCAAGTGCTTGCTCCAAGATTCCTTTGACTTGGACATGTCACCCAATTTCTCCTTATAGTTCCCTGTTGTCATAAGACAATCCACTTTCAGGGAGCAGTTAGCAAGCATGTGCTCCTCACCATTTGGACTATAAAGCATTGCTGTGCAGTACTGATAGTTGGGAAGCCCAAGTTTATTTTAAAAATGGAATACTTATTGTCATCCAAGGAATAGATTGAGCATAAACTCTTCTATAAGCACACCACAGGGCAGTCTCCTGAGGTTTTCTGTGCTCTAATCAAAACAAAAGACACCCCTCAAACACTGGACAATCAGCCAAACACTAAATGACTGCAAAGGAGAAGAACAGGAGTGAGCAGTTTCACTGTGCGCCACTTTTGGGGATGATTTTAAGTGAGAAAAAGGCCTGTTAATGCAATGTATCATTACACATAAGTACATCATCCATCATTTTGTCTAACTGACTATTAATGGCATCTACCTCTTGGTGAAAAGATAACATGTTATAAATAGCTAAGTATTTTTAATTTCATTTTAATTCCAGTTAGTTAACATACAGAGTAATATTAGTTTCAGGAGTAAACTACAGTGATAAAACATTTCCATACATCAACATTTTGCCCATCACAAAAAAACTGTATTTCTTAATCTCCATCACCTATTTTACCCAGCTCCCCAAGAGCCTCACCTCTGGTAACCATCTGTTTGTTTTCTAGAGTTAAAAGAACTTACATTTTTTAATTGTAAAGCAGTATTCACAAACTCACCCTTCTCCCAAAAGGAGGCTGTAAGATACTCTTTGGAGTTTTTGGAGTCTGAAGTACATGTTATCCTTATATAAATTCTTTCTTATACCAGTGGGAATATAAATTAGCAAAATTACATTGAGAACAGTTCAATGTTACCTACTAAATCCTAAGAATCCATACATACTGACCTGGCAAAACAGCTTGCGCACGCACACGCACACACACACACACACACACACACACACCCTAACACAGTGTTTCTCAGACTTCACATGAACTCCTACAGGGTTTGTGAAAGCACATACTGGTGAGTCGCACCCCAGAGCTCTGGACTTAGTATATTGGGGTGAGGCCATAGGATGTGTATCTCTAACAGGCTCCCATGCAATAATCATGTTACTGGCCCTACAGTCACCTCAGACAGCCAGTGTCTGAGACAGGTTCTTGTACATGGACATGTACATAAGAAAACATGCACAAAAATTCTCAAAAATACTGTTCCTAATAGTTCCAAGCTAGGAAAAACTCAAATTTCCATCAATAATTCAATGGGTAAATTAACTAGTTGTACTAGAAAACAGTGTATAGCAATCAAAATGAGTGACCTACCGTCATTTATATTCCCACAGGTATGAGAGGGAGGCCTCTACAAGATGAATTTCAGGAAGTGTTAATGAATGAAATAAATGAGGCAAGAAAGAATATCTACAGTATGATTCCATGTATGTGAATTCAAAAGCAGAAAAAACGGGCTCGGTCGGAGAAGCCTCCGACTCTTGGTTTCGGTTCATGATCTCATGGTTTGTTTCTTAAGTTCGAGCCCCATAGTCAAGCTCTGACTTGCTGACAAGGAGAAGCCTGCTTCAGATTCTCTCGCTCTTTCTCTTGCTCTTTCTGTGCCCCTCCCCCTTCATGCTGTCTCTGTCTCTCAATAAAAAACTTAAAAAAAAAATTAAAAACGGCAGAAAAAACAAACTATATTCTTTATTAATGGATATGTGGATAGTACAACTAAAAAGTCAAGCAGATAATTGATTATTGCAAAAATCAGACCAGCAATTAGCTGGCTTGGTTAGAGAAGGAGGCACACCGGGGGTTTGATTACTATCAGTGGTCCACTCTGAACATACCACTGGTTATGTGGAAGAACACCTCCTAGTTATTATTTAAACTGCATATTTACATTTATACACATCTTCATATATGATACATCCCCTAATAAAAAAAGCCGCCTAAAAAATCCTTCTATCATGGAGCACCTGGCTGGCTCAGTCAGTAAAGCATGTGACTATTGATCTCGGAGTTGTAGGTTGAGCCCCAGGTTGGGTGTAGAAATTATGTAAAAATATAATGTTGTTGCTGTTGTTGTTGTTTTAATCCTTCTATCTTAAAAGAAAATGTCTCATATCATATATGTAATCTGATTCTTTGACAACTTTTTTGAATTTTAGATTCTACCCACGGTTATGAAAACTAAGTCTCTTAAGTCTTAATATATGGTTTAAGTATTTTTCTGGGTCATCTCTTAAAATGAAAATATGGCAGGATTTTTAAATAAATATACTCTTCTTATAGTCAAATACATTTAGTGATTGAACTAGTGAACCATGTATTACAAAGTAAGAGACCTGTCAGTTTTATTTGGAGAATGGGTTGGACTCTGGAGTAGTTAGTATGTTTATTGTCTGTATGTATATAGGTCATGGTAGACATTGATTTGTAACCTGAGATCTTTTAGACACTGAAGATAAGAACATATTCATGAAAAAAGATTGATGGCTTCTTCCTACATTACAACAGATTTACATACATATTCTTCTATATTAATCTTGTGACTGCAAGAGTGAAGACTCCTATGAAGTATTTTCATTTGGGGGCAGAAGAATTATGTTTGAAATCTGTCCTTGCTTTTGAACTGTAGGGGAAATCAATTGTGCCAGTTTATTATATGGTGATATTCCTTGCCTGAAAAAATTCAGAGGAGTTGGGAACATCTGCAGTCCTGTAAGGATCCCAAAGAAAAGTATCCTTTTGTTTGAGAATACTTACCCTGTCTTTCCTTGATTTCAGAGTCTTGCTTTTAAATTTTATTGAGTTTAATATTTTTCTTTACTACATTTTTAGTGTGTCCTGAGGAATACCCATTCTTTTTTGTCTCTTTTTAATTGAAATACAACTAACCTACAATGCTCTACTACTTTCAACATGTAGTGTACAGCATGTTGATTCAACAACTCTACACATTACTTAGTGCTAATGATGATGGGTGGAGTTATCGTCTCTCACCATACAATGTCATTACAATATTGTTGCCGATATGCCCTGTGCTATACTCTTTATCCCCCCAATTATTTTATAACTGGAAGTTCAGATCACTAATCCCTTTCACCTATCACCTCTATTCTGTAAACTGGATTTCTAGAATGAAATGTCATTAAGGGCTGGCTGTTTAAGATTGCTCTTGCATGTTTAAGTACTTGTGCATTGAATTGATAAGTCCCTTGAGCCAAGTGTGACTTCAGACAAGTTTATGATTCTAGTTATGTGGCTGACCATCAGCAATGCATAAGATGAATCTGGGTTGAGTAGTCATGGATAGCATCTCTAAACATTAGCCCAGTATCTAACAAATCCAGATAGGGAGGCAAAGATGATTGGTGAGAAAGAATTTGATTTCACTTTCCATTACTACTGAAAAGAAATACTCTCATCCTCATGCATTACTGAAGATGGTCGATTCTCACCATTTTTATGGTAGATCAAAGCATGCTTATGTTTTGCACTGTGTGTTTTGGAAACTGTTGACTTTCTCCATACTCTCCTATATCAAATTCTATGTGTCTTTTTGGAACTAACACTTTAGCCATTTTTTCAACAATATTTATGGCCAGTTTTAATGGACTCAATATCCATTGAGTCTGCATATTGTGCATTTAGGCTCCATTAGGACAGTGTGTGTGTGTGTGTGTGTGTGTGTGTGTGTGTGTGTGTGTGTGTGTGTGTGTGTGTGTGTGTGTGTGAGAGTGAGAGACAGAGAGGGAAAAAGAGACAGAAAGAGAGGGAGAGAGAGATTTGTTTCTATGGTTCTCTATAAACAGACTACTGACTGATGTAGTTAAGTGACTATATTTTTTTATTTTATGTTCCGTAAAGATTAAGTGTTGACAGGGCATCTGGGCCAGGCGGTTAAGCATCTGACTTCGGCTCAGGTCATGATCTCACGGTTTGTGAGTTCGAGCCCCACACTGGGTTCTGTGCTGACAGCTCAGAGCCTGGCCTGGAGCCTGCTTCAGATTCTCATTCTCTCTCTCTCTCTCTCTCTCTCTCTCTCTCTCTCTCTCTCCTGTCTTTCTCTCTGCTCCTCCCCCACTCGTGCTCTCTCTCTCTCTCTCTCTCACTCCCTTCAAAATAAATAAACATTTAAAAACAAGAGAGAGAGGGGTGTCTGGGTGGCTCAGTCAGCTGAACGTCCGACTTCCGCTCAAGTCATGATCTCACGGTTCTTGGGTTCGAGCCCCGCATTGGGCTCTGTGCTGACCGCTAGCTCAGAGCCTGGAGCCTGTCTTCAGAGTCTGTGTCTCCCTCTCTCTCTGACCATCCCCTGCTCACGCTGTCTCTCTCTCTCTCCTTCAAAAATTAAATATTAAATTAAATTAAATTAAATTAAATTAAATTAAATTAAATTAAATTAAATTAAATTAAATTAAAAAAATAAAACATAAAAATTGTTTTGAAAAAAAAGAGAGAGGAAGAATAAGTATTGACTAAGAGCACCTCCATGTCTCATCTTGGAGTGCTTATAAAATGATATAAATGTATAAGATATTAGAATGATATCATTTTCTTAAATTATTAAATTTCTGCTTAAAAATAATGGAAGGGCGAACATTCTGGGTATGTGATGAAGTAGGAAGCTCCAAAATTCTGTGTCTCTACCTAGACAATAGTACTGACACAATCTGATAACTATCAGGATCTGTCACTCTCTCTTCCTTTCCCAATTCCGTCTTTTAGAACAGGGATGTCAATCCGATGCCTATGTCACAATTGTATTTTGAAAACAAATAACTTTTCTGGTTTCAAATGCTTCCTCTGGAGAATGGTGCCTCAGGGTGAAATATAGTATTACCTGTATCTAACTTAGATGATATTTAGATGAGGCTTTGGGCTTTAGAGCTGATTCTGGAATGAAGTAAGTCATTTGAGGGATATAGGAAAGGAATAAATATATTTTCTATATGAGAAGGATATGAATATGGGGGTCAAAGATGGAATGCCATGGACTGAACGTACATGTACCACCCAAATTTCTATCTTGCAGCTCTGACCCTCAATATGAGGATGAGTCTTTTACCAGGTTATTAGTGTTAGATAAGCTCAGGAGATAGGAGATTTCTAAGTGGTATTACTGGCTTTATAATATGAGGGAGGGAGCAATAGAAACATTAACAATTCTGTAACATGTGAGGACACAGTGAAAAGACGCCCATCAGCAAAGCAGAAAGCAGGCTCCCCATCCAGTCTATGCTATTTTTTTTAACAGCACGCTAAATACATGGGGAAAGTATAGAAAGTTGCTTAACATACCCACAAGAAGTTGCATGCTCAGAAATAACCTAAAAACACTTTAAGCTTACAATTAAGTCTGTTTATTAGCACAGAGACAGCCTACAGCAGTAACAATAACAAACAAAACAGCAAAACACGAAGAAGAGGGATATATTCTCCTAGAGTTACCCTCTTATCAGATTCAAATCCCAAGTTTTCTGCACACACACACACACACACACATACACACACACTCACAATTATGGAATAAAAGCCCATAAAATGGGAATAAAAGGCTATTAAAATGGAAACAAAAAACTGCCCACAGAAATTATCCCTGAGAAAGACAGAGTGTCAGATGCACTAGCATAGACTTTTAAAACAATTGTGTTATAAATGCTCATATAACTAAAGGAAAATGCACAGAAGAGTCAAGACAAGAATGTATGAACAAAATGAATATGTCACTAAAGAGATATAAAACCTAAAAAGTGGCCAAAAAGAGTTTCTGGAGTATGAAAGTAAAATAACTAAAAACAAAAGGATTCCAAGACCCATCCAAATAGGCAGGAGACACAGTCACACACCATGAACACAGGACAACTGGAATGATTAAGTCTGAGGAATAGAAAGAAAAAACAGTTAAGAAAACAAAACTGTGGAACTCTATTAAACTGATCAGTATATGCTTGGTGGGAGTCTTCGAGGGAGAAAGAGAGAAAATGGCAGACATTATTTTCAGATACAGTGGCTGAAGACTGACTGAATTTGTTGAAAAACATGATTATAAATAGCCAGGTAGGGGCACTTGGTGGTTTAGTCAGTTAAGCCCAGACTTCATTCAGCTCAGGTCCTGATATCACAGTTTATGAGTTCAAGTCCCATGTCAGGCTCTGTGCCTACAGCTCTGAGACTGGAGCCTGTTCCAGATTCTGTGTCTCCCTCTCTCCCTGCCCCTCCCCACTCACACTCTGTCTGTCTCTCTCTCTCTCTCAAAATTAAATAAATATTAATTTTTTTAAATCAATAGCCAAATGAATTCCAAATAAGATGAAATTAAAGACACTCACACCAGAACATATAATCAAACTGTTGAAAGACAAAGAATTTTGACGCAGAAAGAAGAAATTCCTCACACACAAGAAATCCTCAATACAAATATCAGCATATTTCTCATCAAAACCTTGGAGGTCATGAGGCAGTAGGTTTATGTATGTATTCAATGTGTGGTCAGGGGAGAACTGTGAACCAAGAGTCCTATATCTGGCAAAACAGTCCTTCAAAAAAAAGGTAAACATTTAGGGAGTCGCAGATAAACCTAACGTGAGAAAGTTTATTACCACTAGATTTACCTGCAAGAAAAGGTACTTGGACTCCTGCAGATTGAAGTAGATGGATAGTAAACATTAACTCAAAGCTGTAGAACAAAGAAATAAAGATATCAGCAGAGGTAATTCTTGGACTACTATAAAAGCTTGTAGTATTGTAATCGAGGTGTGGAGCTCTTCCTTTTTTTTTTTTTCCTACATGATTTAAGAGCCTCAATTATTTGTGTAAAAACTAGTAGTTTTGAATTTCAATAGGAAGAGGAAGGAGTGGGAGGATCCTGAGGTTATCTCATTTCACAGACACACTGAGACAACAAATATCCTTATGCAACTAATAACTAACTCTGAAAATTGCCAGAACTGATCTTTAAGATAGTTATAGAGAGAAGGCCACAGAAAAAAGGGTAGGAGGGGAAGAGATGCAGAGGCAGTTGGGAATAAAACCCCAGCAAAACTAACCATAAAGAGAGAGAGATCAGAAGCATAGAGAAGTAAGAGGATCAGAAACCCGCCCAGGGCACCACTGGCACTGAGACCCACCTGGAAAGATATGTCCTCATAACATCTGACTTTGAAAATGAGTGGGGCTTCCTCCTGGGGATTTATTATAAGAAGGTTTTTTTCTAGGAGAACTAGAGGACATAGAAAACTTAGTCCCCACCTTTAAAGAGCCAACATATGAAACAACTCAGCATGAAACACAACACAGAAGTAGCAGTTTGGAAATTGCCTCAGATTGGAGGGAAGGAGATTTAATAACTAATCTAAGAATGTGTGTTAGAGGAGCAGGAATCTGCAAGACATTTCTCCAGGAACAAAAGTGCTGGCAGGTGCCATTTTTCTACCCCCAAGCAACTTACATAGCCAGATGCTTGAGGGAGAGAGACAGTTCTAATACCTTCCATTAACCTTGCTAGCACTGGATAGCCTGCAACTGCAGACCCACATCTCAACAACCCACCCACTTTGTCAGGCATACCTCTGAAGCAGTTCCTGCCCCTCCATACCCAGTGGAGAGTTGTGCCCAGAAACAGCATGACTCCAAAGTTACTTATTTGTGTGTGTGTGTGTGTGTGTGTGTGTGTGTGTGTGTGTGTGTGTGTGTGTGTGAGAGAGAGAGAGAGAGAGGGAGAGAGAGAGAAAGAGAGAGGGAGGGAGAGAGAGCGCACACAAGCAGGAGAGGGGCAGAGAGACAGAGGGAGACACAGAATCTGAAGCAGCCTCCAGGTTCTGAACTATCAGGACAGAGCCCAATGTGGGGCTCAAACTCACAAGCTGTGAGATCATGACCTGACCTAAAGTCAGACACACACCCAACTGACCGACCCAGGAACGCCCAAAGTTACTTTTTCTCTGAGGAGGGGAGATAACCAGCATGCCCACACTGCTGGCATCTGAGCCTCTAATTTGAATGTGCAAGGAGATGCCCTGCCCTTTTGTGTGCCTACAGCTGTGGTACAGAGTGATGTTGTAGACAGCTAGGTTGTGTACTAGCTCCACCCACCAACAAACTCACTGGCTGCATGTGGGCCAGTTTACAGCATGGGGAGAAAACCTTGCCCAGCATATGTACATACAGAAGGCAGAGTGAATCACTGCAGCCAGCATGCACCCACCAGCATGCCTATGGGAATAGAGACTCAGCCTAAAAGGGAGGATACACAGAGCCCACACAGTGGACGCCCCTGGAGTGTCTGGCTCCAGTGACCACGGGGATTGCACTGTAGGGCACCACAGGACCTCTCACACACAAAACATATTTTCAATACTAAGATACATACCTTACATAAGTAATACATAAAAACAAACAGAGTTAGACAAAATGAGAAATATGTCCTAAATAAAAGAACAAGACAAAAATCACAAGGTAACAGCTAAAAGAAATGGAGAGGAACAATACGACCATAAAGAATTCAAAGTTGTGGCAAAAATGATACTCATCAGACTGGAGAGAAGAGTGGATGAGATCAGTGAACTTTAACAAAGACACACACACACACACACACACACACACACACACACAGAGAGAGAGAGAGAGAGAGAAAATATATATGTATATATAAACCAATCACAATTGAAGGATACAGTGCTGAATGAAAACTACACCTAAGGAAATCAACAGCAGATTGGAAGAAGAGAAGAACTGATCAGTGATCTAGAAGACAAGGTAATGGAAAACACCCAAACTGAACAGCAAACAGAAAAATCCATTTTAAAAAAAGGAAGAAAAGTTAAGGGATGACTGTGACAACAGCAAGGGTGCCCACTTTTGTTTTAAAAGTGTTCCATAAAGAGAAGGAGACAATGGGGTAGAAAACTTCACTGAAGAAATCACAGCTAAAAATGTCCCTAACCTGGGGAAGGAAACAGGCATCCAGATCCAGAAAGCACAGAAGGCACCAAAAAAGATGAACCCACGAATGCCCACAATGAGCCACATAATAATTAAAAAGGTAAATATTAGAGATAGAATTTTAAAAGCAGATACAGAGAGGCAACTGGTTACATACAAGAAAAATGTCATTACGCTATCAGGGGATTATTCAATAGAAACTTTGCAGGCCAGAGAGGAGTGACATGATATATTCAAAGTGCTGAAAAGAAAAAACCTTTTCTTTTCAGGCAAGTCTATCATTCAGAATAAGGATTGAGATGAAGTTTCCAAGGCAACAGAAGTTAAAGAACTTCATCTTCCCTACACTAGCCTTATAAGAGAAGTTAAAGACACCTCTTTAAGTAAAAAAAGAAAAGGCTATAATTAAAAGTAGGAAATTATGAAAGGGAAAAATTTCATGAGTAAACCAAACATACAGCAGATTGATCCATCATTTGCAGAGTCATGTAAGGTAAGATATCTATCACCTACCAAGGCTACTTGGTTTAAAATACAAAAGTAATAAAATATATTACCTGTAAAATTAGGTAAGGCAGTCACAAAATAAAAATATGTAAAATATGACAACACATATCTAAAATGGGAGGGGAAGGAGGCAAAAACTAAATTCTCTTAGAATGTGCTCAAACTTAAGTGACCGTCAACTTAATGTAGACTGTTATGTCCTTAGGATGTTATAAGAACCTCATGTGAAGCATTCAACATAAACCCATAACAGTTGTGCAAAAATAAAGAGAAAGGAAATCAAGAATAGCACTGAATGAAAGTCATCAGTTGTAAGAAAAGAGAAGAGAAGTAAAATGGACCATAGTAAGACAATGAACAAAATGGCAAAAAATACCTATCAGTGATGCCTTTCAAAGTGAATGGTTTAAATGCACTAATCTGAAGACACAGGGTGACTGAATGGATAAAAAGACAAGACCCACCTATATACTCTGACTATGAGAGACTCACTTCAGACCTAAAGACACAAACTGAAAGTGAAGTGCCAGAAAAGGATATTCCATGCAAATGGAAGTGAAAAAGAAAAAAAATCAAGGAACCAACACTTACATCTACAGAATAAAACATGAACAAAGGTTAACAGGAGACAAAGAAAGACAGTACATAATAATAAAGGGGTCAGTCCAACAAGAAGTTATCACAATTATAAATATATATGCTCCAAGAACTGGACCACGTAAATACATTAAGCAAATATCAACAGAGATAAAGAGAGGTATTGACTATAGTAATATAGTAAGGGACCCTAAGAAACCACTAACAGCAATGGAGAGATCATCCAGACAGAAAAGCAATAAGAAAATACTGTCTCTGAATGACATAATAGACCAGGTGGCCTCATCCAAAAAGAGGAAAACACACATTCTTTTCAAGTGTACATGGAACATTCTCCACAAAAGAGCAACGGTTAGGCCCCAAAAAGTCTCAGTAAATTTAAGAAGATTGAAGCCATATCAAGCATCTTTCCCAATCATAATGGTATAAACTGCATGGCTCAGTCAGTTGAGCGTCTGACTTGGCTGAGGTCATGATCTCACAGTTCGTGAGTTCAAGCCTCACATTGGGCTCCCTGATGTCAGTGCAGAATCTGCTTCAGATCCTCTTTTCCTCTCTCTTTGCCCCTCCCCCACTTGCATTCTCTCAAAAATAAATTAAAACAGTAAATAAAAGAAGATAAATGGAAGAAAACACAAACAGATGTAGGCTGAAGTATCTGCTACTGAAGAAGCAAGGAATCACTGAAGAAATAAAAAGGCAAATTTAAAAAATACACAGAGAAAAATGAAAGTGAAAAAAATACAATCATCCCAAATTGGGGGGATACAGCAAAAGCAGTTCCAAGAGGAAAGTTTTTAGTGATATCAGCCTACCTCAAGAAACAGTAAAAACTCAAATAATAATCTAAATGTACACCTAAATGAGCAAAAAGAGAAGAACAAACAAGTCCAAAGTGAGCAGAATGAAAGAAAAAATAAAGATGAAAGATAAAGTAAATGAAATAGACTAAAAAAAATGAGAGATTTATGAAACCAAGAGCTAATTCTTGAAAAGATAAACAAAATTAATAAAACATTATCCAGATTCACCAAGAAAAAAAGAAATCTAAATGAATAAAATCAGAAATGAAAAAAGGAGAACTGATATCACTTAAATACAAAGGATTATAGAGGAGTACTATAAAAACTACAAGCCAACATAAAAAAGTGGATACATTTCTGTAAACATACAACCTTCCAAACTGAGTGGAAAAAGAAATGGAAAAGTGGGAGCAGACTGATTACTAGCAATAAAATTGAATCAGTAATCAAAAACTTCCAATAAATAAAATCCAGGACCAGAGGTATTAGCAGGTTAATTCTACCAAACATTTAAAGAGTTACATACCATAAAGACATAGAAATCAAAGCAATATGGTACTGGCTGAAAAACAGACATATAGATCCATGGAACAGGATAGACAACACAAAAATAAACCCACACTTACATGGTAAATCAATCTAAGATAAAAGGAGCAAGAATAAACAAAGAGGTAAAGGCAGTCACTTTTTGGGACGGGTGGTTTTGGGGAAAGTGGACAGCTACATGCAGAAGAATGAAACTGCATCTCTTTCTTATACCATACCCACAAATAAACTCCAACTGGATTAAGGACCTCAGTGTGAGATCTGAAACCATAAAACTCCTAAAAGAAAGCATACACAGTAACTTTTTGGATATCATCCTATGCAACATATTTATAGATGTCTCCTTAGGCAAGGGAAACAAAGACAAATAAACTATTGGCAAATAAACTACAGCAAAGTAAAACTTTTACAAGCAAAGGAAACCATCAGTGAAACAAAAACACAGCCTACTCGACAGAAGATACCTAAAAATGAACATGCAATAAGGGATTAATATCCAAACTATATTTTAGAAAATTCTACGACCACCACCAAACAAACAAATAATCCAATTTTTAAGTAGACAGTAAGCTGACTGAACATTTTTCCAAAGAAGAATGTCACACAGATGGCCAACACATTCATAAATAAATATCACTAATCCTCTGGGAATGCAAATCAAAATGACCATGAGCTACCACCACACATGTTAAAAGTGGCTAGTATAAAAAAGATGAGAAATAAAGGTTGGCAAGAATATAGAAACAAGGGGACTCTCATGCACTATTGGTGGGAGTGTAAATTAGTGAGGCCACTGTAGAAAACACTACAGTAGTACCTCAAAAATTAAAAATAGTACTATCATATGATTCAGTTCACAACTGGGTATATTCAGGAGAAAAAAAACAAAAGCATGAATTCAATAATATAAGGGCACTCTATGTTTACTGCAGTCTTACTTACAATAGCCAAGATGTAGAAACAAACTAAGTGTCTAGTGATAGATGAATGAGTAAAGAATACATGGTATGCATATATACACACATACACACACACATACACACACACACACACACACCATAGAATATTACTCAAACATAAAAAAGAATTCTTGCCATTTGTGACAATATGGATGGATCTACAGAGTATTACGCTAAGTGAAATAAGTCAGACAAAGATAAATACATGGTGATTTCATTTATGTGGAATTTAACAAACAAAACAGACAAAGACAGAAACAGATTTGTGAACACAAGGAATAAACTGATGGTTGCCAGAGAAGAGGTGCATAAGGAGCTGGGAAAAACCCACGACGAGGATTAACAAGTGCAAACTTATAGTTCTAAACTAAATGAATGAGGAGAATGACAAGTATAGCATAGGGAACACAGTTAATAATATTGTAATAACACTGAATAATGGCAAACTATTCTTTAGTTAGCATACCTTAATGTATTGAACTGTTGAATCCCTGAGTTGTACGCCTGAAACTAATACAACATGTAACTAATCAGCTACACTTCAATAAAAATAAATAAATAATCAGATGCCTGGGTGGCTCTGTGGGTTAAGCCTCCAATTTCGGCTCAGGTCATGATCTCACAGTCGTAATTTCGAACCCCAAGTCGGGCTCTGTGCTGAGAGGTACAAACCTGGAGACTGCTTCAGATTTTGTGTCTCCCTCTCTCTCTGCA
This sequence comes from Cryptoprocta ferox, assembly GCA_028646485.1. NCBI lineage: Eukaryota > Metazoa > Chordata > Mammalia > Carnivora > Eupleridae > Cryptoprocta > Cryptoprocta ferox. The sequence goes on along the minus strand of JAQQST010000022.1, from coordinate 1,051,530 downwards.
CCTCCCCTCGTTGTGCGCTCTCTCTCTCTGTCAAAAATAAATAAGCATTAAAAATTTTTAAATAAAATAAAATATCACTTATAAAAATAAATAAATAATAAAATTGTACATTAACAACAGTGCAGCACAGATTTTTAAAGTAATAAATAATATGCCAGTTTATAAAAATGAACAACCACTTCAACCCGCTAGCATAGATATTTGAAAAAAAGAAATGAAAATGACAGGCATTGAGAATGATGGGGAAAACATACATTGCTGCTGGGAATATGAAACAGTGCACACATTTCATAGTGGAAAACAGGTTAGCATTTTCTTAAAAAGTTGAATAAACATACAGTTACTTTTTGGGCCAGCAATTCCACAAATAGGTATATAATCAAAATAATAAAAAACAGTCTTAAAACAGCTATATTCACACAGGCTTTCATCAGATACTATTGAAAAGGATACAAATAGCAAAGGACACAACCAATCGAAATGTACCAAAACACGGATATTTTTGAATGTATCAAAACCCAAGGTATTCGTCATAAAATGTATTAATCATGAACACATACCCAAAAAACGAACTAGTGATAACATGCTGCAATTTAGATGAAGACCGAAAATAGTGAGAATTTAAATAACATGCTGCTATACAACCGGTGGGTCAAAAGAGAAAATTCCCTTGGGTGAATTAAAATGGAAATACAGCATACCAAATGTATGGGATACAGCAAGAGAAGGAAATTCATAACGATACATCAGGAACCAAGAAAGACCTTATATAAACAACCTAACTTTGCCCATGTAAACTAGAAAAATAACAAACTAAGCCCAAAGTTAGAAGAAGAAAGAAAATAAGCTGTACCAAACCGAAAGAACTGAAATCAAAACTGAAAATAAAATAGAAAAGACCAATGAGACTAACTGCTGCTTCTTTGAAAAGTTAAACAAAATATACAAAACTTTAGATAGATATATCCAAAAAAAAAAAAAAAAGAGACAGAGAACCTAAAATAAATAATGTGAGCTATGAAACAGGAGATGTTACAACTGATAACACAGAAATATAAAGATTAAAAGAGACTATTGTGAAAAATTACTTGCCAGCAAAATTGGAAAATGTTAAAGAATGGGAAAACACCTAGAACTTAACTAGCATGACTAAATCATGAAGAAAGATAAAATCTCAATAGAACAATTATTAATAAGGATACTAAATCAGGAATCAAAAACCTCCCAATACCCACAGTCCAGGATCAGTTGGCTGGGCAATCTCCATAGAAATTCCAATAGAATTTTTCACAGAAATAGACAAAACAGTTCTAAACACTGTATGGAACCAAAAAAATGCTTCAATACATTAAGTAATGCTAAGAAAGAAAAAACAAAGTGGAAGTATCATGCTCCCTTATTTTAGACTATATTTTAAAGTTAAAGAAATCAAAACAATACAGTATGGGCATAAAAAATAGCACATAGATAGTCCAATGGAACTGAACAGAGAGCCCAGAAATAATCCACACATGAACAGTCAATTAATTTTTGACAAAAGTGTTAAGAAAATGTAATGGGAGAAGGATAGTCTCTTCAAAACATGGTGAAACCACAGAGACACATGCAAAAGAATAAAACTGAAACACGATTTCACATCACACATAAAAATTAACTCAAGAAAGAGATCACTGCCCCTATTTTTTTCAGAGAAATATTTGATGGATGGAGGCTAGAAAGATTTGGAATGGCTTCAGTAATTATATTATTTTAGTTATACATTGAAGAATATGGAGTAAGGGGTCAACATGGCAGAGAAATAGGGGGATCTGAAATTCCCTCATCTCTCAAACAAAGCAATGTTGAAGCTAAAGGCCTTTGAACTCTGAGAGTCGAGGAGGCAAAGAGACAGAGTTGCTCCAGGGACCACCATGACAACCTGACAGGACATAGGTGCATGTCTGAAATCTGGGAGAGAGAAAACGAATAGAGGGGAGAGGTCCCCTTCTGCAGAGAGACAAAGGGAAGAGAAAGAGAGGCTGGGGAAGCATAGGACTGTATCTGGACAAGAAAAAGACCATGGACCAGGAGGCAGGAAGATCCAATCTCTCACTGAGGGGCTTTCTTTGGACTGGGGCCAGCTGCCCTGTTCATCCACCTAGGGAGGAGGGGAACAGTGGCTAGAGAAGTGGCTAGAGAAGTGGCAAAGTCCTTGGTAGGAAAAAGCGTTCCCCTCCCAGGGATGCTGTGAGAAGATGGTTTATATCCTCTGAAAAGAAAGATTGAGCGTGCCTGCCAGCCAGAGACCATATATCTATCGGCATGGGGCACACTCCCCTAGTACCTGGATGCACAGAGCAGGAGTTTGAATCCCAGCCAAGCGCCAAGGGATGGGAGTGGATCAAGGCTAACCGCCTCCTTTGCACAGTGGCACAGTGAGGATGGCTAGAACAGAGCAGTTTGAGACACCTGGAGGTGGAGGAGAGACTGGGGTGTTACCATTGTTCCTCCCCACCACCACCAAGGTGAAGGTTCAGAAACAGACAGTGGGACCACACAGGAGACAGGACCTGGCAACACCAAAACTCGTGTTGCCTATGTACTAGAGCGTGACTGATGCTGACGAACCAGACAGCCCCTCCTCCAGACCAGCACTGTTGCATTGCCTGGTTTAATTTTAGGATAATTCTTATCATATAGATATATTATCCCTTCTTTTTCTCCTTCTTATCTCTTCCCTATTCTAGTCTGGTTACTCTGGATACTGGTTTGCTTAAGCAGACATGTTTAATCCATTCTCTTGATACATGTTCTACACCTCCTTCTTTACTTTACTTTCTCTCTGGCATAATTAGCTGTACAGGTTTTCTGTCTGGAAATTATATCTTCTTTTCTTTTTCCCCACTCCTTCTTTATTTTCCTTTCTCTCTCCCTGGATTTAACCATATAGTTTCTCTGCCTGGTAAATTAATATTTTTTTCTTTTTCCTGCTCCTGTCATTTCTCTCTTTGTATGGGATAAGGCCTCTTCCATGAGCATCACCCCCACCCTGTTGTTTACTTATAACTGGTGTTTGTTTTTTGTTTAAGGTTTTTGTTTGTTTGGTTGCTGCTTGCTTTTGGTTTCTGTTTGTTTTTTGTTTGTTTGTTGCCTTGTTTGTTTGTCATTCCAGGGCTACTTCAAGGAAGAAATCAAATCACACCTGGTGGAGGGTCCAAAATACCAGTAGGGAGATAAAGTAACCAAAGTCACAACAACAGAGAGCAAGTATCACTCTCTAAAAAACAACTCCTGAAGGGTCAAGCCCTGGACAGTGTATGACCCCTTTTTAATATGGTAGAGCTCACAGGTGCAGGGCACATAACAAGCTTTTAAAACATATAAGGGACAGAAAACTAGCCATAATTATCAATGGAAGAATTCTCCTCAAAAGAATTTCCCAGAAGAGATGACAGCTAAAGAATTGATCAAAACAGATATAAATAATATAACTGAACAAGAATTTAGAATAATAGTCTATTAATAAGATTAATTGCTGGGGTTAAAAAAGCATAGAAAAAAGCAGAGAATCTATTGCTGCAGAGAACAAGGAACTAAAAATAGTCACGATGAATTAAAAACTGCTGTAAATGAGATGCAAAATAATCTAGAGGCGGTGACAGCAAGGATTGAGGAGGCAGAAGGGAAATTAGGTGAAATGGAAAATAAAATTATGGGAAAAATGAAGCTGATATAAAGAGAAAGTAAAATATTCTGGATCACGAGGGGAGACTTAGAGAGCCAAGAAATTCAATGAAATAGAACATTATCCATATCATAGGAGTTCCGTAAGAAGAGAGAGAAAAGGGGGCTGAAGGTGTACTTCAACAAATCATAGCCGAGAACTTCACCAATCTGGGAAAGGAAACACACATTGAAATCCAAAAGACACAGAGAACCCGTGAATCAATCTTCTGCACAACATACTTTGCAATTTTGAGTTTCATATTCAGAGTGAAACTGGCAAAATAAAAAGATAAAGAGAAAATTCTGAAAGCAGCTAGGGATAAACAGGTCTTAACCTTAAACACATAAGGGTAGTAGCAGACCTACTTACTGGAACTAAAGGAGTGGCAGGCTAGAAAGGCGTGGAAGGAAATATTCAAAGTGCTGAACAGAAAAAATATGCAGCCAAAAATCCTTTATCCAGGAAGCCTGTTGTTGAGAATAGAAGGATAGATAAAGGCTTTCCCAGACACACGAAAACTGAAAGAGTTCATCACCACTAAACCCGCCCTATAAGAGATCCTAAGGAGGACTCTGTAAGTGGAATGTTGCAAGGATCAGAAAGAACCAGAGACATCACTACTAGCATGAAACCTGCAGAGAACACAATGACTCTAAATCCATATCGTTCAATAACACTGAATGTAAATGGACTAAATGCTCCATTCAAATGACACAGTGTAGCAGAATGAATTGAAAAAAAAAAAACACACACACACAAGACCCATCTATTTGCTGTCTAGAGGAGACTCTATTAGACCTGAGGACACCTTCAGATTGAAAGTGAGGGGATGGAGAACAATCTATCATGCTGTTCTCCACGAGGTCAAAAGAAAGCTGAAGTAGCCATACTTATATCAGACAAACTAGATTTTAAACTAAAGGATGTAACAAGAGATGAAGAAGGGCATTACATAAAAAATATGGGGTCTAGCCATCAAAAAAGGCTAACAATTATATACGTCTATGCAATGAATTCAGGAGCACCCAAATATACAAAACAATTAATCATGAACATATGTAATCTTATTGGTAAGAATGTGGTAACTGCAGGGGACTTTAATACTCCACATACAGTAATGAACAGATCATCTAGACAGAAAATCAATAAAGAAACAATGGACCTGGATGATACATTGGACCAGATGATCTTGACCAATATATTTAGAATTTTTCATCCTAAGCACAAAAATATACATTCTGCTTGAGTGCACATGGAACATTCTCCATGGATCACATACTGGGTCACAAAACAGCCCTCAAATATAAAAGAATTGAGATCATACCATGCACACTCTCAGATCACAATGCTATGAAACTTGAAATCAACCACAGGAAAAAGTCTGGAAAGCTTCCAATGCATGAGGGTTAAAGAACATCCTACTAAGAACTAATGGATCAAACAGGCGATTAAAGAATAAATTAAAAATATATGGAAACAAATAAAAATGAAAACACAACCATTCAAACTCTTTCAGATGAAGAAAAGGAAGTCCTAAGAGGTAAATACATTGCAATCCAGGCCTATCTCAAGAAACAAGAAAAATCCCAAATACAAAATCTAACAGCACACCTAAAGGACTAGAAGCAGAACAACAAAGAAACCCATAACCCAGGAGAAGAGAAATAATCAAGATCAGAGCAGAATTTAAGAATATAAAATCCAAAAACACAGTAGAACAGATCAATGAAACAAAGAGTTGGTTTTTCAAAAACTTAATATTGGTAAGCCAGACTTCCCAAAAAGAAGAGGACCAAATAGATAAGATCACAAATGAAAATGGATTTATCACAACAAATCCCTCAGAAATACTACCAATTACCAGAGAATACTATGAAAAATTATATGCCAAAACACAGAACAACGTGGAAGAAATGTAAAAATTCTGAGACATCCAAACGCTACCAAAACTCAAATGGGAAGAAATAGAAAACTTGAACAGACCCAAAACTGTGAAGACATTGTATCAGTTATCAAAAATCTCCCAACAGGGGTGCCTGGGTGGCTCAGTTGGTTGGGCATCTGGCTTCAGCTCAAGTTATGATTTTATGGTTTGTGAGTTCGAGCCCCGAGTCAGGCTGTGTGCTGACAGCTCAGAGTTTGGAGCCTGCTTCAGATTCTGTGTCTCCCTCTCTCCTGCCCTTCCCTTTCTCATGCTCTGTCTTTCTCTCTCTCAAAAATAAATAAACATTAATTAAGAAAAAAAATCTCACAACAAATAAAAGTCCTGGACAAGATGACTTCTCTGGAGAATTCTACCAGACATTTAATGCAGAGTTAATATCTATCCTTCTCAAGCTGTTCCAAAATAGAAATGGAAGGAAAACGTCTGGACTCATTTTATGAAGCCAGCATTACCTTCATTCCTAAACCAGACAGAGACCCCACAAAAGAGAACTACAGGCCAATATCCCTGATGAACATGGATGCAAAAATTATCAACAAGATACGAGTAAATGAAATTCAATAATATATAAAAGGAATTGTTCAACACAATTAAGTGGGATTCCTTCCTGGACTGCAGGGCTGGTTTAGTATTCGCAAATCAATGTGATACATAACATTAATAATTTAAAAAAAAAGGATAAGAACCATATGATCCTGTCAATAGATGCAGAAAAAGCATTTGACATGATACCACATAGTTCTTAATAAAAATCTTCAAGAGAGTTGGGATAGAAGGAACATACTTACACATCATAAAATATAAACATCATAAAAGCCCACAGAAAACTGAGAGCATTCCCCCTGAGATCAGACACATGACAGGAATGCCCACTCTCATCACTGTTGTTTAACATAGTGTTAGAAGTCCTAGCATCAGCAATCAGACAACAAAATGAAATAAAAGTCATGAAAAAGCAGATGTCAAACATTCACTCTCTGCAAAGACAACATGAGACTACACATGTAAAAACTGAAAAATTCTACCAAAAGACTACTAGAACTGATACAAGAAATCAGCAAAGTTGCAGGGCACAAAATCAATGTATAGAAATCGGTTGCATTTTTATACACCAATAATGAAGAAACAGAGAAATCAAGAAACTGATCCCATTCACAATTGCACCAAAAACCATAAAATACCTAGGAATAAACTTAACCAAAGGTATAAAAGATCTGAATGCTGAAAACTATAGAAAGCTTATAAAGGAAATTGAAGAAGACACAAAGAAATGGAAAAACATTCCATGCTCATGGATTGCAAGAACAAATATTGTTAAAATGTCAATGCTACCCAAAGCAATCTACATATTTAATGTAATCCCAATCAAACTTTCACTGGCATTCTTCTCAAAGGTAGAGCAAACTATCCTAAAATTTGTATGGAACCACAACATTCCCAGAAATGCCAAAGTTATACTGAAAAAGAAAACCAAAGCCAGAGGCATCACAATCCCAGACTTTAGCCTCTACTACAAAGCTGTAGGCATCAAGATAGCATGAAAACAGACACATAGACTGATGCAATAGAATAGAGAACCCAGAAGTAGATCCACAAATGTATGGCCAACCAATCTTTGACAAAGCAGGAAAGAGCACCCAATGAAAGAAAGACAGTCTCTTTGAGAAATGGTGCTGTGAGAACTGGCCAGCAACATGCATAAGAATGAAACTAGAACATATTCTTATACCATACACAAAAATAAACTCAAAAGGGATGAAGGACCTGAATGTGAGACAGGAACCATCAAAACCCTAGAGGAGAAAGCAGGCAACAGCTTCCTTGACCTCAACTGCAGCAATTTCCTACTTGACATATCTCCAAAGGCAACGGAATTAAAAGCAAAAAGGAACTACTGGGACCTCATCAAGATAAAAAGCTTCTGCACTGCAAAGGAAACAATCAACAAAACTAAAGGGCAACTGACGAATGGGAAAAGATAGTTGCAATTGACATATAGGATAAAGGGCTAGTATCCAAAATCTACAAGGAACTCACCAAACTCCACACCCGAAAAACAAATAATCCACAGACAATTTTCCAAAGACATCAGATGGCCAACAGACTCATGAAAAGATGCTCAATGTCACTCATTATCAGAGAAATACAAATCAAAACCACACTGAGATATCACCTCACACTGGTCATAGCTGCTGTAACAACTCAGGAAACCACAGATGCTGGTAAGAATGTGTAGAAATGGGAACTCTCTAACACTGTTGGTGGGAATCCAAACTGGTGCAGCCACTATGAAAAACAGTGTGGAAGTTCCTCAAAGAATTAAAAACAGAACTACACTATGACCCAGCAATAGCACTGCTAGGAATTTATCCAAAGGATACAGGAGTACTGATTCATAGGGGCACATGTACCCCAATGTTTATAGCAGCACTTTCAACAATAGCCAAATTATGGAAAGAGCCTAAATATCCATCAACTGATGAATGGACAAGGAAGATGTGGTTTATATATACAGTGAAATACTACTTGGCAATGAGAAAGAATGAAATCCTGCCATTTGGATCAACGTAGATGAAACTTGAGGGTATTATGCTAAGTGAAATCAGTCAGTCAGAGAACGACAGATATCAGATGATTTCAGTCATATGTGGAACTTGAGAAAGTTAACAGAAGACCATGGGGGAAGGGGAGGGGAAAAATAGTTACAAACAGAGAGGGAGGGAGGCAAACCATAAGAGACTTTTAAATACAGCAAACAATCTGAAAGTGTATGGGGTGTGGGGGTAGAGAGAGGAAAATGGGTGATGGGCATTGAGAAGAGCACTTGTTGGATTAAGAACTGGGTGTTGTATGTAAGCCAATTTGACAATAAATTATATTAAAAAAAAGAATAGTATATAGGGATTAACTAAAATGCAGAAGAACAACATAGCAAGGGAAGTTAGCTAAACCTCTTTCAGGAGAAGCTAGGAATAGGGGGATATGAATGAGAGGTTTTGTGTTTATTATGTTAGCCTGGCAAGATCAGTTAGAAAGGGAAGACTGGGCTAACTAAAGAGAAAGTCAAAATTTTAAATTTTAAAGGTCAAAAAACACTGTTATACAATGTTTTCTCTTAACTGCTTGTTAGTTTGTGGTAATCAGTTTTTCTATTTGTTACGTTGATATTCTTATGGATTGCAAAATGAAAGGCAAATAAGCCTGTATTGACACCCTACATAAATTCTCTGCCAACCCATTGCTACATAAACTCACCTTTATGAAACAGGAGGAAAGAAGAAAGAAAATGGAGCAGGATGAATCTTATGTATCTTATCTACATAAATCCATTTAATTTTTTTCCTGATATATTAAAAATAAATGCATCATTTGGTCACAGGATTTTAAAGATGTCAAAGAGAAGGGTAGGATAAAATTTGTTCACTACTCAATGAGTGTTTTCCTGGAAAAAAATAGTGATATTTTATCAAATAGCAGCCAGAATTTGAAATAACACCTTTGTCTTGAAGGAAGTATCAATATCTCAGTAATTCAGATAGTGTTTTAATGCAGTGTTTTTCAACATCAAAACGAATATGAAATACCTATGGTGAACAAAATACCAAAATTTTCAATAAAGGTGGAGTTCTACAAAGACTTGTATAGAGTCAGATGCTGTATTTATTAAAATTCTGATATTTTAATACTCATCTTAATACTTATTTGATACTCAGGGCACCTCCTCTAATGTCAATATTTGCATTTTATATTCTGCATAAAATTTTACCTCTCTTTCTTGCATCTTTCCAATATTACTCTTCATGTTATTTTTCTGTCCCTTTAATCCAATCAACCCGATTTTTATTAATGCTTACCTTATTTGACATTGTGTTACAGTCATTAAGACAAATACCCCTAACAGATCGAAAGCAGCTTGCAAACAGCCTTTCACTAATACTACGGGCTTCTCTGACAGCAGCTGACACCCCTCAGACTCAGGCCTACCATGTCTGCTGGAATAGACTAATGCACAAGAGGCTTTTCTTTCTTGCTATCCTATTGCTGCTGTGTGGGATGGTAGCTGAAGAGGGAGATTGGGGCAACTTGAGGGCAAAACAGCACCCCCCCCCACACACACACAGTTGGAGTATATGTGATATTCCTCTGACACTCCAGGCTACCCAAGAACAAAGGAAAAGGGGTTTAAATGCTTGCCATGGTGATGTGGGAAACAATGGCAAATGAAAAATTAAATTCCCTTACTGTCTACAGCCTACTGACAAGTCCGTGAGACAGGCGGAATAACTTCCCTTTGGAAGCTCTGCTGCCTACAGGATGACACTTTTGCTGGGGTCAACAGAGAACCTTAGCTTAACTTTATCCCAGCCTCAGGATCCTGAAGTCTACTTCCTTTGTCTCAACTGCCCCAAAATATATACTGACAACGACACTTCAGCATATGGCCTCCTGATATGCATCTGAAGGGTCTCATGACTGAGGTTTTATTAAATGGTAGTAAGTGACATTTCCTTAGCAACAGCTAGCCCCTCAAGGTCTTGGAAACCTTGTTTCCAAAAGATCTTAAAAGACTTTCTCTATCCCTGACCCCCTCCCAACCTGAGGGGATATAATGAGTTATCTGTCAATGACCCCAGGGCAGCTCTTCCTGCCCACGGGTCCGATCTCCATGCTTTAATAAAATCACCTTTTTGCACCAAAGACGTCTTCAAGAGTTCTTTCTTGGGCGTTCGCTCCAGACCCCATAAACCCATTACCCCAAAACTTCATGAAAAAGGATCCATGGGTAGAAAGAGCTGCACTGGAGTTGTGAGGTCTAATTATATACCTTCAGGTTGGGAGGGAGTCAGGGATAGAGGAAGTCTCTAAGGTATGTTGGAAGCAAGGTTTCCAGTAGCTTGAGGGTCTAGCTGTTATTAGGAAAACATGATTTATTACTGTTTAGTAAATCCTCAGTCACATGACCTTTCTGATGTATATCAGGGGTTATATGCCTGGAGAATAATTGCCAACATATACTTGGGGTTAAAAATAAAGGAAGCTGGCAAAGGAATTTTTATCTATTTAAGGAGAGTCACAGGATCCTGGTGGGGGGAGGTAGGTGTGTCAATATAACATTAAGCCAACTTTCCCTTTCGCCCATAGCAAGTGAGATCGCCCAGGCAGCTGAGCTCCTAGAGGGAGGTCACTCTGCCTGTCTCAAGGACTCGTCACTGGGCTGTAGACAGTAAGGAATTTTAATTTTTCATTTGCCTTAGTTTCCCACATCACCATGGCAAGCACCATGGCAAGTAAGGGGTTTCCCGTACATCTTGATAAGGGTGATAGTAGGGCTCCAGGAAATGGAGTCTATAGGTTTCTACAGATTAGGCTATGGATAAGATTGTCCTTTTTCTTGCAGTTTACTAAATTATCTGTAAACTGAGAGACTCCTGTCCACCATGACTGTGATCTCTATCAGTCAACCATTTGCTTTCCTCTTTCCTTTGTTTTTGGGCACCCTGAGGATTATCACACATATCCCACCTGGGGAATGAGGGTGCTGTAAGCCTGTACTTTGCCCTCAGTTTGTCTTATGCTACCTCATCACCCATGCTTTAATAAAAACACCTTTTTGCATTAAACGTCTCAAGAATTCTTTCTTGACCATTTGTTTCCAGGCCCCATATCATATCAGAAACTATTAGCAAGGGTAAAGCTTGTTTTTCACAGAAACATTTCCTATTAATCAGCGATAACAAATTCACTAACAGTCCCTGCAGAAGCCTAGACTCAAGGTCAATTGACATGGTTCAAGCCTATGAAAAAGCAAAGTTGTATTTATAACAGATAACAAGCCCAAGACCCCATTCCCGCCTACAAATACAAGCCCCAAACCCCCACCCAATTCAATAGCAGCTCTCAGAGCACATCTACAGACCTTTCTAGTCCTAAAATAACGTCCTTAGGAAATGGGCTAAATTTAGCCTCACGATGTTAAATCTCCACTCTAAAAGAGAGACATGAGATATATGTTACATATATATTTATTTAATGTGCATGCTCCAGCTTTCCTCATGAAAAATCATGAATTTCCCTACCTTTTTTTTTTTTTTTATCAAGATGTATGTAGAAGAGTCTCTGGACTTTTTTCCTGTCTACATCTATTCCAATATTACATTAGTTCTTTCAAATACACATATACACAATACACATCCTCTTCATTAAAGAAAATAACCAAAAAAGCATTCTGAACAGAAAATATATGAAAAAGGAAAAAAACAACCGTTACCATAAAATTAAGTCTTGCATATACTAGAAAATTCACATGATGTCTGCAACTTCCTGAAATGATTTTATGTTGATTCCTTTTAAGATTTTGTTAAAAAATGTACACAAAATGTTCCCTCTTAAGATCGATTTTCTCAGCAGCTGTCCTAAGTTGCATTCAAGTAAAACTTCCTTTTGGAAATTCTAAAAGACTTGTTCTATTTCCAGGAACAATTTTATTATTAAATCCTACTGAATATTCATCTCAAACCATAATAAAAGTAGCATGCTTACCACTGTTCAGGGAGTCAAGGATGACTGTTGAGGCAATTTCTCCTGGTATAGTCTCTTGCCCGTTACTCAGCAAGAAGCAGGCACCACTTTGGTCCTCTACCAGTTGTAAAAATAAATCCTTAAATATACAGTCATTACCCAATCATATGGGGAGCTCTGCCAAAACTTATCAGTGAAGAACCGCAAATAACTCAGTTCTAGCCTCCTTCAAATATTTTTGTCCTTAAAATGCAAAAATGCTGGAATACAGATATCAAACACAATTTAGCCATTCTGCGATATCAACTTTCCAGTTGTTTTCATCTCTTAAAAATTCGATGACAGAAACAGACTCAAAATTTTGAAGTGTCTTTTTTTTAAATACCAACTTATCGGTAATAATTCCACAAAAAAAGTGATTCTCCTGGATCTGCTTTTTACAAACCTTTGGGTTGTCTATGATACTCTGCTAAATCCATTGAAAGCAGTCATTGGACATTAACATTTACCTGGAAAACAAACTAAGGAGTTTTCCTTTTGACATCCCTTGGCCCCAGAACTTTTCACCAAAACTCCCTGAGATCACAAAGCCATTTTGCCTCATTTAATTATGGAAGTCAGCAAGAAAAATTTCCCTTTTTAGTATTATACTCAAAAAAGAACCCCAGGCTGCAGTCGTCCCCCAGAGGAAACGGAAATGGCTGTCTCTTACAAGTGCTACAGTCAGTTGCATCATTTACCTAGGGAGGGGGGGGGGAGGGCTTTGTGGGGTTGACCTCAGCGTTGCCTGAACAAATGTCTATCAGGTCTGCGAAAAAGCCCTACCGAAACTCTGTCTGCTGTTGTTTAGTCAGACTGTCACCAGTCACTGTGTAATCCCAAGCGAAGAGAAGTCCGAGCAACGAAGCCCCTGACGCCTTGGCCATCCTCCCATCCCAGGCGTGGGCCCTAGTCGGCCTTCCAGCCCCCGCTCCCCCTACCCGTCACTCGGGGACCTCCGTTTGGTAAGTAGCCGGAGGCTCGACTTCCTTTCTGAGCATGATGGCTGGAGGCGAGGCTGGAGTGACTCTGGGGCAGCCGCATCTTTCTCGCCAGGATCTCGCCACCTTGGTAAGGTTTCGCTCTGGTAGATTACGGAGAGAGCTCAGTACACGGATGACTGAATCTCCCAGCCCTCATTTAGTCGAGGCAGTGTCGGGTTGTCGGGACCACGGTAAAAGGCCATGGAGCCGGGCGCTGTAATCTGCGCTTGCGCTGCCGTCTGCACTTCCCCAAGTCCGCGAGACCAGCGTGCTGTATTGAAATTGTGGGGACCTCAGGACCCTAAGGATTAGGCTGAGAAGTCCTGGTATTAAATGTTATTAAAAAATTTGTTTTTAATCTCTGAAGGTGTTACAGAAGCGTAGGTTAAACATACTAAGGTTTGCACCTTTAAAGTTCTGGAAGGTGTTTATACGTTTCTCCTTGCTAACTCCCGAAATTTCGAGCCGGGTCTCTCACTTCTCCTACAGAGTGTGATAGTCGTCTATTAAGCATAAGATCTTTGAGGATTTATTAGCCCTGTCGTTCTGTCTGGGAATAAAGACAGTTTTTACAGTAAAGGTGCTTTTTTGTAAGCAGTAGGGAGTTGAATTGATGGTGGTGAATCGTAGATAAAACGAAAAGTCCTGGTTTGTCTTAATATGAGGTAGTTTCAAATACACTGTTTAATTGCAGGATGTTACCAAGTTGACTCCACTCTCACAGGAAGTCATCAGCAGACAAGCCACAATTAACATAGGTAAGCAGATTGATCACGTAGAATATTACAATTATGAAGTCCCGAGATGGCCTCTCTCCGAAAAGTTTTATAATCTCTCTTTGTAGAATTACCTGAATTACAAGAGAATTTAGTTATGTAAGAAATGAATTTCAGCCAGGAGGAAAGCACATCTTGATTTCCTTAGCGTAGTGAATGCTCCCTGTTCTGTCATAAGGAGAAAGTGTGATGGAAAGACAGGTATATTTTAAAAAAGAGTGTGCCTTACTGTAAAGATAAAGTTAGGCATACAGTATTCATACACCAGAGGTTAAGGAAACCGTGAAAATGTTAAACGAGATTATTTTAAAAACAGGGAATGTAAAAGCCTTGATATATAAGCGATTATTAAGTATTTTTCCAAATCAGCACCTTCATAAGTTAGAAGTTGGTTGATTCAGTAAACTTCAGTAAAATTTTAGGGTCCCTACAAACTAAAACCTAAGACTCAGCTGTGATAATGTTAGAAAAAGTTATGTCACTTCTGAAGTATATTTAATTACTGTAATTAAACAAGAATTGTTTTCTAGTTTTCATGAATTCCTTTTTTGTATGAAAATTTTCATACATACTTCACTCAAAATACTACTAAGTTTCTAAGTATACAAAATTTTGTATACTTTCAGTAACTTTATTTCAAAAAGTTATTTTTTTCTAGATCAATAATAACTTGAGTAACTTGTGATATACTGGATGTTTCTACAGGATGGGCAGGTACTTGGAAACTTGTCTTTGGTCTTGTTCCAGAAAAGGTTTTGTGTAGAAAGTATATGTGGAACGAAAAAAAATGAATTCATTATTGCTTATAGATCAATATATTTACAATGACTTAGTTTGGTTTGGTTATTCTAATGACACTAAAATATTTGGTGTAATTTGATGCCTACAAATTAATTGTGTTTTGTAGGTACAATTGGTCATGTTGCTCATGGAAAATCTACAGTTGTAAAAGCTATTTCTGGAGTTCACACGGTCAGATTCAAAAATGAACTGGAAAGAAATATAACAATTAAGCTGGGATATGCTAACGCCAAGGTACATAGTAGGTTGTGTAAGTAGAAGCCATTTTACATTAATTGTCAAATGTACAGATACCAAATTCAATGTTTTCACTGAAATTTTTAGATTTATAAACTTGATGATGCAAGTTGTCCTCGGCCAGAATGCTATAGATCCTGTGGAAGTAGTACACCTGATGAGTTTCCTACAGACATTCCAGGGACCAAAGGGAACTTCAAATTAGTCAGGTGATCATTTTTTGTGGTAAACATGCTTTTTTGTCTTGTGCTTATTGAAATATGTAATAGAGATACTAAACTGATTTATATCAAAGCTTGTACACCTAAAATTTTTTCAAAATGTAGGTTAGAAACTTTGAAGAATGTTTTCTATGTAAGACTCATAGTTCATAATAGTTGATTAATAAGTTTTTTAAGTATATATTATATAATAACAAGAAATTTAGGCTGATTATTTAAACAGGCTAAAATATGTTATGTTCAGATTTTCTGAAGAATTACCACATAAACAATTAAATTGTTAAATTTGGTAGTTTCTTTTTCTGGGCTTTTGTTTTCAACTTTGTTGTTTCTGTTTCTCAAGAAAAGACCCAATTATTTCTTTTTGACATTTTGAAATGTTTCCATCTATTTTTGGAATGTTGTTGAATGACTTGATTCCTCATAAGAGGACATTGTCTCTACCAGGTGATGTGTAGGGTAATAGGAGTACCGAATTAAAGTTTAGATCATGAGGACATGAACATGTAATTTTTTTAAATGTATGTTTGTTTTTAAATTCTGCCCCTGTGCATTAGGTTGGCAATTCCTCATTGTTTTTCAAGATGCTAGAGATTTTTGGATAATTTTTTTTGGATGATAATTCCTTTCTTTCTTCATCTTGAAATAATTACGGGCTCACAGGCAGTTGGAAAGGTGTCATAAAGGACCTTTATTTCCTTCAGCCATTTTCCCCCATAGTTACAGTATTATGTCAAGCTAAACACCAAAACAAGAATGTTGGTAGAAAGTAGTTTATAGGTCTACCTTTTCTTTCAAGTATCCGTTCCTATAACTAACACTTCTTTCCAGATACAGAACTGTCATATCACCACAAAGATCATTCTCACTGCATGTTTACATTCCCATAACCATTTTTTCTACAGGTCCTAATCCCTGGCAACAACTGATCTGTTACTACAGAGACAACTGAACTGTCTCTTCTTTTGAGATATTATGTAAATTGAATGTATTCTAAACCATCTTTTGAAATTTATTTATTTTCACTCAGTGTAATGTCTGTGAGATCCATCCAAGTTGTTGAGCATGTCAGTTAAGTTCATTGGGTTTTTTTTTCCTTCTTGTTTTTAGTAATCTTTATTTTTTAAACCAGGTTTAGGCTCACAGCAATGTTGAACAGAAGGTATAGACATTTGTCATATGCCCTCAGCCTTGCACATACATAGCATCTTTTATTTCTAACATCCCCTACTTGAATGGCATATAGGTTACAATCAATACAGGTAATACTGCCACATCATTATCACCCAGCCTCCATAATGTATCTTCGGGTTCATTTTCAGCGTGATGCATTCTGTGGATTCCCATAAGCTTATAAAACATTTGTTTACCATTATGCATCAAAGAGTAGTTTCACTAAACTAAAAATAATCCTCCTCAGTATCCTACCTATTAACCCACACTCTACCTTAACCCCTAACAACTACAAATCTTTCTGTTGTCTCGATAGTTGTGCTTTTGTTTAAGAATAGTGTAAAATTGGAATCATATAATATGCTGCCTTTTAAAAAAGTTTTTTTTAGCATTTACTCCTTTTTAAGAGACAGAGACAGAGCACAAGTGGGGGAGGGCAGAGAGGGAGGAAGACACAGAATCTGAAGCAGGTTCCAGGCTCTGAGCTGTCAGCACAGAGCCCAATGTGGGGCTTGAGCCCATGAACTGTGAGATCATGACCTAAACGGAAGTCGGATGCTCAGCCAACTTAGCCACCCCGGTGCCCCTAGCCTTTTTAAATTATCTTCTAAAATTAATATAGTTTTGAGTTTTAAATGTAGGTCTGTTATCCCTTTTCAGTTGGTTTTTTTAACCCTTCCCCCATCCACCTTCCCTCTGTTAACCAGAAGTTTGTTCTCTATAGTTAAGAGTCTCTCTTGGTTTGTTTCTTTCTCTCTTTATTTTTTTCCTTTGCTTGTTTCTTAAATTCCAATATGAGCGGAATTTCTCTCTGACTCACTCTCTTCACTTAGCATTATATTTTTTGAGTAAATTTTTATGCCAAGTATGAGATCTCTATCTAGATTTGTTTTTTTGCATGTGAATGCTCCAATTGTTTGATACCCACCAATTGTAGAAGAAATTGTCTTTGCTTGATTGTATTGCCTTGGTTCCTTTGTCAAAGATCAGTTAACTGTATAGGAATCTATTTCTGTGGTCTATCTTATATTTACATATTTCTCTATTTGCCTATATTAGCACTACCTTAATCATTATAGTTTGCAGCTCTTCATACTTTGTGTTGAAGGAGTGTAGTATACATAATCTAATTTTATAATTCTTTAATATTTTGTTTGGTACTTTCAGTCTCTTGCCCTTTATAAACATTAGAATTACTTTGATAACATACACAAAGTTACTTACTGGGGTTTTGGTTAGTATTGCAGTGAATCTTGTAATTATTTTAGAAAGAGTTGACATCTTGTCTTTTGGGTATTCCTGTATATGAACTTGGACTATCTGTCCATTTAATTGGTTCTTTGATTTTGTCCATCAGAATTTTATAATTTTCTTCTAGAAATTTTATATATTTTGAGAATTTTATCTAAGTATTTTATTTTTAGGGGTGCTAATGTAAGAGGTTTGTGTTTTTAATGTCCTATTCTAGTTCATTGGTGGCATACAGGAAAGTGTTTGACTTTTATTTATTAACCTCAAATTTATAGCCTTATGTAGTTGTTTACTAGTTCCAGAGGTTTTTGGATTTTTCTTTTGGATTTTATGCATAGGTGGTCATATAATCTGCAAATAAAAATGATTTTATCTTTTCATTCTTAACTTATACCTTTCATTTTCTTTGTCTTACTGCATTAGCTAGGACTTCCATTATGATGTTCAAAAGCAGTGGTGAGATGGGACAGTTTTGCCATTCCCAATCTTAGTTGGAAAGCATTGAGTTTCTCAGCATTAATTCTTATGTTAACCATGGGGTTTTGTAGGTAATCTTTATTAATTTGACAAACATACCCTTTATTTGTAGTTTGGTAAGAGTGTTTTTATGCATGACTGTTGGATTCTGTTAAATGCTTTTTCTGCATTTATTGATACAATCATGTGATTTTTCTTAGCTTTTTTAAGTGTATTTATTTTGAGGGAGAAGACAACATGGGGAGAGGGCCAGAAAGGCAGAGAATCTAAATAGGCTCTGCACCGTCAGTACAGAGCCTGATACAGGACTTGAACCCACAAACTATTGGATCATTACAGCTGGAAGTGAAAGATGCTTAACCAACTGAGCTACCCAGGGGCCTCTGAGAGCATTCAACTCTTGATTTCAGCTCAGGTCATAATCCCAGAGTCATGAGATCAAGCCCCGTTGTGGAGCTCCATGCTGAGCATGGAGCCTGATTAGGATTCTGTCTCTCCACCTTTCCCTGCCCCTCCTCTGTGTTCACTTTCACACTCTAAAATAAATACATAATAATACAAAATAAAAGTCAACTAGAAAATGGTAGACAAATAAACACCATTTTTATGTTTCATTTATATTTTACAAAAATACATTTGTGGTTTTACAGATCATTTGGCTTTCAAATCATTCATTTTTCCAGTATACACTGTATAAAGTCTATATATTTCTCACTTTGATATTTGGATATGGGAGTTTTCCTCAGATTATTTGAGCCTTATTTTTGAGTAAGTTATATCTGTGTAGAGCTGATTCTATATGCTTTGTAATAATATTTAGTCATTTTAATTTCAGCTGGTAATCTCATTTTAAAAATCTGGAGTATCAAGTTATGAAATTTCTTGGGAGCTAGATTACTTTCGAAGTGATATATCCTTAGGAAGACAATCAATGATTTTCATGTATTAGTATTAATTGATCTTAAAACTGATTATTATTTCTTGATTATTAGACATGTTTCCTTTGTTGACTGTCCTGGCCATGATATTTTGATGGCTACTATGCTGAATGGTGCAGCAGTAATGGACGCAGCTCTTCTGCTGATAGGTAAATAATATCAGAAATGGTTTGATAAATCCATGTAGACCCAATCCAAAATGGGATGTTTAAAGGGTAAGTAGGGCCATAAATGGGACCTAGCGGGTCACCCAAATTAACATCCATGTGGCCAACTATGATAAAATACCAAGGAAGATGAACCTGGAGCTGATATCTTGTGAGAATTCTTATGGTAGTATGCTTCCATTCTCTCCAAAACTCATTATTATACCAACAGAGCGTTCTGTTATTTTATTTAGAATTTTTCACATAAAAGTATGTAGGGTGGTGGAAGGGTGTTTTTTAATATCTTTGGGTTGCCACAGTATTATTAACATTCTATTGGCATAAAATGGTTTTTTAGATATAACTCGTTCAAATGAAATGACATCAAGACCTGCATAGAGGTGCTCTTTTTTTTTTTTTTTATGTTTATTTTGAGAGAGAGAGGATGTATAAGTGGGGAAGAGTTAGAGAGAAAGTGAGAATCCCAGTCATCTTCCATGCTCAGTGCAGAGCCTGATAGGGGGCTCAATTTCACAACCACAAGATCATGACTGAGCTGAAATCAAGATTGGATGTTTAACCAACGGAGCCACGGAGGTGCCCCAAGGTCTGCATGGAGGTTTTCAAAACTAGGGATTTGCTTTCTTCCTTATGTGAACTGTCAAGAAATTTTGTGGTTAGAGGCTTGTGGAGTTTTGGGCCAAATGTACAGTTAAAGAGCACTATCTCCACCCAAGACTGCTTTGTGACAGCAACTGCAGATTTAGCAAGTTTCCTAAACCATCCTTAGGCTGATAATTTATTAGACTCAGATCTCACTGAAAGCTGTTAAACTGAATAGTTATGATTATTACAGGACAAGAATGTGAATTAAAATGAACCAAAGGGAGAGACGAATAGGGCACAGTCCAAGAGATTTTTCAATAATTAAACTTCAGTTGTCCTTTCTGAGGCAGAGGTTACTCGGCATCATTGTGTAACATTAATCATGAAATAATCTACCATATATAAGCTCTCCTGAGTTTCATTGTTGGGAGTTTCCATTCTGTAGGCATAAGTAACAAATTGCCCTCATGGATGATTTTAGTCTCCAGATCTACGAAGACCTCCTGTCCCCAATTTCTGACCCTAAATCAGATGGTTGGTCTTTCTGGCATGGCCACCCTCTAAGATTATCAGATTTGGCCCCCTATCCTAAGATCTGGTGTAGTCCACCCCTACCCTGAATGAGACATTCTAATTAGGAATGATAGATACTATCTTCAAGCAGCCCAACACAAAGCTAGACCAATTTGCGCCAGGTCAAATGCTTTTGTACCTAAGGTACAATTTTCAAGAATTATGGTATAGACATTTAATATTACAACTTGGGGAAAGTAATTATGCAATTAAAAAATACGTACTTCTTTATAATACATAGTTGGTTATTTTTGCAGATAGTGTTTTTCTTTTTGTTAATAAATAGTGATAATTGCTATTTATTGCTATATAGGAAAGTACCTAAAAATCTAACAGCTTAGATAAGAGGCATGTATTCAATGTTTCTGTGACTCTTTGGTTAAAAATCTCAAATTTACAGTAATCTGTCAGCAGGAGCTACTGTTACTTTAAGACTTGTCAGGAGACCTCATTTTCTCCTCATGCGGCCTCTCCGTAAATTGTCCTCTTGGCCTCTGAAATTTCACCTGTTTAGAGAGAAACAAAGAACTTCAAGCAGGAAGCCAGAGTCTTTGTGATCTAATTTGAGAGTTGGCATCCCATCACTGTTGGATTTTTTCTTTGTTATTGGATGGATTAATTAGAGCCATGCAGTATTTAAAGGGAAGGATTTCACAGGGTCCAAATATCAGAGCATGGAAATTAATGGGATGTGGTTGTCTTCTTCTGTAATCTTGGGTAATGATAATTCATCAACCACACTAAGCAACTTTACCTCTTGACTGTTCTGCAGGCTGGGCCAAAATATCTCAAGACTAGATAGAATCAGAGGGATATATGTTATTTCTGAATAATAGACTCTGGAAGAAGCCAGATTTGTTTTTTGTTTTCTGTTTTTTTAACATTTATTTTTGAGAGAGACAGTACAAGCAGGAGAGGGACAAAGAGAGGGAGACACAGAATCCAAAGTGGTCTCTGTGCTGAAAGCTCAGATCCTAATACGGGGCTCAGACTCACAAACTATGAGATCATGACCTGAGCCGAAGTCGGAGGCTTAACCAACTGAGCCACCTAGGCGCTCCAAAAGCTAGATTTGTTCATTCCAAGCATTTCCTTAGGAGAAGAATTAAAACAGCTGGAGTTGGGAGAATCTTGGGAAATTAGTCTTGATATTTAAATGGGTTTACAGAGATACTTTGCAGTGGTATAAGGAATTTGCTTTGAGTAGGAAATCCAAAAGTCTCTATTGGGTGCTAACTAATTCTTAACTACTGATCTTGTGTGTGTGTGTGTGTGTGTGTGTGTGTGTGTTTTTTTTAATTCTTCATCATTTTAGCTGGTAATGAATCTTGTCCTCAACCTCAGACTTCTGAACATCTGGCTGCCATAGAAATAATGAAACTGAAACATATTTTGATTCTGCAAAATAAAATTGATTTGGTAAAGGAGAGTCAGGCTAAAGAACAGTATGAACAGATACTTGCATTTGTACAAGGTAAGACTAATATTTAATAAGTATATGAGTCTCTTTCAGAGGCATATAACCCAGAAATCTTAGTGTAATTACCAAAAACAGTGAATTGCAGGGTTATAACGCTTATTCTCTGACTACTACTTAACACTTTTATTGCTTTTAGCCATTTACTACAGAAGTAGTAAAATGTTTCTGAATTTGATGAAAGTGCATATGAACCAGCAAAGAAGTTCTGTCCCATAAATGTTACCAGTTGGTTTTGGGGCATTTGTTTTGAGAGGGAAACACTTGTTGTTATCAATGTAATAACTTTTTATTATGATAATAACATGAAACGCATCATGAACTTGTGTTTCATCTTTGCCTCGGGTGCCATGCTAATCCTCTATGAATAAAATTTTAGCTCATGTGCTGCTGCCAACATGACACCAATCATATGTTTTAAAAAAAATTCTTTCCAGTGATGGTAAAATGAATGAAAATATCTTTTTTTAATCCTGATTTCTGTTCTAATTATTCTAACTCTGTTTCTTCTCATTATTTCCAGAATTGGAACTGACAGTGCTTTAACCTTTAATCTTTATAGTGATTGTTTCACAAAAACCTTTTGTTTTTATTTGGGGCATGATAAGAATATACTTTGGACATTTAGTTCCTTGTGTTTTTTTTACTTGTCAGAAGGGCTGGTTGTATTTGCCATATTATGTAGGTGATTTTATCCTTTATCCTCTTATCATTTCATAATACTAATATAATTTCACAATTTTTCACTTAAGGGCATAGTATTCACTTTTAGAGGGGAAAGCAAACAAAATGTGGATCTTTCTAAACAGAATGATTACTTCTCATATGTTGCTGACCTTTTTATAGAGATGCTAGGATACCTAATGTGCATAACAGTTTCTATAAAACTTTGTCAAGTTTTGATCTTTTGGGTTTCTCATATAGGTACAGTAGCAGAAGGAGCTCCTATTATTCCAATTTCTGCTCAACTGAAATATAATATTGAAGTTGTCTGTGAGTATATTGTAAAGAAAATTCCAGTACCTCTAAGAGACTTCACTTCAGAACCTCGACTTATTGGTAAGGACTAACCTATTGCCCTTTAACTTTTGACAGTATCTTTTCATGTTGTTGATCCACTGTATTTCAAATACAGTCACATTATGAGGTACAAGAACATTATGAGTATTCTAGGAGTTAGGACATCAATATCAATTATTAAGGGTGAGGGCAGCCCATAATTTGGCCCATAAAAGTCATCATTTCACACAATTATACACATATACTATTATGTTCTCATCAAATAGTTACATTGTACTTCATAGATAAAGCATTAAAACATGTTAATTACTGATCTAGTGGATTTCATTTTGCACTGGAAGAAACTACAGTAGGGATTGGAATGATAATAGTTTGCTACGAAGTCACTGCTAAGGTAAGATGTCAAGTTGCTGCTCCTGTACAAAAACTAACTTGAGTAAGTATTTCTTCTAATTAAAATAATAAGATAACCTTTATGGTTTCTTTCCTTTTTTCCCTATCATCTTTGTAGTTATTAGGTCTTTTGATGTCAACAAACCTGGATGTGAGGTTGATGACCTTAAAGGTGGTGTGGCTGGTGGCAGTATTTTAAAGGGTGTATTAAAGGTAAACTGAATTGTAAACCCTTGTTTTTTAAAAGGAAAAATATATATATGTGGTGAAACAAAATCTGAAACTTAATTTAAAAAGATGTATGGTTTTATTTACTGCTTTGTGATTGAAATATGTCTACTGTAATAAAAATAGATTACTTGTTTGTAATTGCCAAAAAATAGAGTGGTTATTAACTTTATAACTCTTTTACATTTTAATTTTTTTATCTGTTTTAAAGAAATGTTTGAAATTATTGTTGCAAGTAGATGCCTTTTCAATTTAGCTGTTTACATGTAAATAGTAATTGTGGAGTCTCAAGTATTTTAAATTCTCTCTTCTATGTTTTAGGTGGGCCAAGAGATAGAAGTTAGGCCTGGTATCGTTTCCAAAGATAGTGAAGGAAAACTCATGTGTAAACCAATCTTTTCCAAAATTGTATCACTTTTTGCAGAACATAATGATCTTCAGTATGCTGCTCCAGGGGGGCTTATTGGTAAAAATTTTTCTTTCATTCATAGCTTTTATTACTGATTAGTCATGTTACTTTTTGTGTAAAATTGATTATTTAATACTATTTATCTCTGATTCAGTATTTTAATTCACTATGGAAAAGTGTGATAGATAAATATATAGTGGTTAATTTATTGATTTTAGATTATATATTTTGTTTCTTAGAAAATACTTTTATATAGTGGGTTGCCTGGGAACCTCAGTCTTTAAGTGTCTGACTTGCTCAGGTCATGATCATCATCTTGATCTAGCCCTGTGTCAGCCTCTGTGCTGAGTGTGGAGCCTGCTTGGGATTCTTTCTCTCACTTTCCATCTGACCTTCTCTTGTACCTGCAAACTCTCTCAGAAAAAAGAGAGAAGGAAGAATTAAAAACGTATTTTAATATAGAAAGAAAAATACATTGTAGTTTTTATTAGAGGATAGCTAAGTCTGTCTGACTTATTTCACTTAACAAAGCCCCTATATCCATCCATACTGTTGGAAATGGCAAATTTTTATTCTTTTTTATGGTGTGGTAATATTCCATTGTGTGTGTGTAAATATTTAGCACATCTTCTTTATTCATTTTATAGATGGACATGGGCTGCTTCCTATTTTGGTTATTATAAATAATGGTGCAGTACACATAGCAATCTATATAACTTTTTGAATTAGCATTTTCATATTCTTTGGCTAAATACCCAGTAGTCGAATTACCAGATCTTATAGTAGTTGTTAACCTTTCTGAGGAATCTCAGAATATACTGTTACTGTATGCTGTTTTCCAGAGTGGCGTCACCAGTTTGCATTGACACTAACAGTGTAAGAAGATTCCCTATTCTCCACATTCTCACCAATACCGGTTTTTCATGTTTTGTTTTGTTTGGTTTTGGTTGTGTGTGTGGTGTGTGTGTGTGTGTGTGTGTATGTGTTTAGCCATTCTGACAGGTGATAACTCCTTGTGGTTTTGATTTGCATTTCCCTGATGATGAGTGATGTTAAGCATCTTTGCATGTGTCTGTTGGTCGTCTGTAGGTCTTCTTTGGGAAAATGTTTGTTCATGTCTTCTGCCCATTTTTTTACTGGAATATTTGTTTATGGAGATGATGAGCTGTATAAGTTCTTTATATATTTTAGGTACTAATCTCTTACTGAATATATTATTTGCAAAATATTTTTCCCATTGTGTAGTTTGCTTCTTAGTTTTATTGATCATTTCTTTTGTTATTTCAAATCTTTTTTTTCTTTCAATAGTCTTTCAAATACCTTTTCTTTCAATAGACTTTCAAATACCTTCAATAGTCTTTCAAATACCTTCTCTGCATCTGGGACTTTGTGCATTTGTTGACATACTTGATTTTGGTCATGCTGAGACTGTTCATTTTTTTTTTTTTTTTTGCTCAGAATGATTAATCTCAATTGACCTATCTTCAAGTTTGTTCATTGTTTTTCCTGTTTTCAGGATACTATTGAGCCTCTTTGTGATTGCTCCATTCAAACATTATACTTTTCAACTCCAGAATGTTTGATTTCTTCATATTATGTATGTTGTCTAAGATGTCTATTTGGTGAGACATCATTTTCATACTTTTACTTCAATTCTTTAGACATAATTTTCTTTAGTCTTTACATATATTTAAAATATGCCAACGTAGTCTTTGTTTAGTAAGCCTAAGATCTCTAGGTATTCATGAACAGTTGTTTTTAAATTTGCTTTTGTTCCTATGTAGGGGACATACTTTTTGCCTTGGAGGTCTGCCTCATGTTTTTTTTTTTTTAGCTTTTTTTTTAAATGTTTTTTATTTATTTTAGAGAGAGAGAGAACACAACGGTGGGGGCAGAGAAAGTAGGAGAGAAAATCCCAAGCAAGATCTGTGCTTGTCAGTGGTGAAGAGCAATTTAGGGCTCAAACCTATGAATGAGAATGGCAAGATCATGACTTGAGCCAGAATTGGACAGTCAACCCACTGTGTCACCCAGGTGCTCAGTATGTCTCATGACTTTCTATTGAAAGCAGTATTTTAAATGGTACAATGAGTCATCTCTAGAGAGTAGATTCTCTCGTCTCCTAAGAGTTTCTTCTGCTTTCGTTGTTACTGGTAACAAAGTCAGTTGTTAATTTACTGATTTTCTGAGCTAGTTCTGTAATGTCTGTTTTCTTTACATGTATGCCCACTGAAGTGTAGCTTTATGGGCTTACTCAGCTAGTAATTATACAGAACGATATTTCTTTAATACCTAGAACCAATAAGTCTGTCAATCTTTACTAAAAAATTCTGTTGGTGCATGCTTTGAGTTCTCAGCTGGGCAATTAACAGCTCTGTCTCCCCTTCATTCTTATTGTAAGACCAGCTAGATGGGAGAGTTTAAAGCGTTATCGTGTCTTTCCTCTTCATGTCTTCTGCTCATTTTTTTAAATTGTTTATTTTTTTGTGGTGTTGTGCTATATAAGTTATTTATATATTTTAATACTAATCTCTTACTGAATATAATATTTGTGAAATATCATCTCATATTCTGTAGGGATGCACAGACCTATACACATACATTACCCACTGGATTTGTAGGAATGTCATACTTTTCAAATCGCCCCTGGACACATAAGCTTCTCTTTTTTTTCTTTTGTAATTTTATTTATTTTGAGAGACAGAGCACAGGCACATGAGTGGGGAGGGACAGAAAGAGGGAGAGAGCGAGAGCGAGAGCGAGAGAGAGAGAGAGAGAGAGAGAGAGAGAGAGAGAGAATCCCAAGCAGGTTCCAGTGTTTCTAGGAGACTATGTGGGATGAGATAATGACCTGAGCTGAAACCAACAGACACTTAACTGATTAAGCCACCCAGGCGCTGCTAACCTTTTCTTTAAAAAACAAAACAAAACAAAAAACGTTTTGGTTAATATGTTATTTGCCACCAACTGTTACCCTTCAGTTCCATAAGGAAAAGACTTTTTATATTAGGCATCCAGGTAACTTTGAAAAGTGGAATCTTCCAGGAAAATATCAAACTAATCAAATAATAGTCCTCTGAGAATGAGGCTTACCTTTCTAGTTTGTTTAACAAAAATATAGCATTTATTGTAGCATATACTTAAATTTTGTAAATACAATATAAATCTTTTCATGTTTTATTGGAAATGCTGTCATACTTCAACACACTTGACAAATGTTGGAGAGAGAAGTAAAAACTAACTAGATACAGACATGTGAAACAAAATTATTTATAACCCCAAGTGTCTAAACCTAGAAATGAGGTCTTAAATTGGTTAGTAAATTAAGATTTAATTTGATCTCAACTCTTGTACCATGTATCTAGAAACTAGAAGCTAGGAAATGTTTCAGCTAATTTGGGAGCAAAGTTGTAAGATGATGAAAATTACCTTGCTATTTAAGTTTTCAAAAGGAATTACGTGAATTGAAGGGATAAAGAAAGCTAGTATCCCTGCTGCTTTACATGACAAATGCAGGTTGTTTATCAGCCTGTCACAATATGATGAATTATGGTTGGAGTAGGATAAGTTAAAATGTCAATATAGTTTTTACTGTTCTTACTGATATTCAGATGTTCTTTTGTTTTTTAATATTATTTTATTTTTAAATGGCTTTTTAAATTTATTTTTGAGAGACTGAGAGAGCAGAGTACTAGGGACTAGGGAAGGACACAGAGAGAGAGAGAGAGAGAGAGAGAGAGAGAGAGAGAGAGAGAGAGAGAAAGAAATATGAAACAGACTCCAGGTCCTGAGCTGTCAGCACAGAGCCTAACGTGGGGCTCGAACTCATGACCGTCAGATCATGACCTGAGCCAAGGTCGACACTTTATCGACTGAGCCACCCAGGCACCCCTGAAATTCAGATGTTCTTTTCCTGAGTAAATGCTCCACAGTATGTTGCAGACCTTTGGTTAGACTCCAGAATTTTAGAAGTGATTCTGACATTTTTTTTCAGTTCTTCATTGTGTGTATGGAAAAGAGCTTGGGAGGCCTTTTCTGCATCATTTTACTGACACTTTGTATTTGTTACACTTTATTACGTATGTATAAAAATAAAACTTCACTGTATATGACTGTGGGGTTTTTTTTATGAACAAGGAAATTCTGGGAATGATTTTATGTAACTTTTTATTGTATCTACTATATACAAACATACAAGAATGGTGTAATGACAATCCTGTGTACTTGCCAACCAGCATTAACAATTGTCTGTTTTATTTCTTCAAATCCATCATTATAAACTTGGTAATTTTTCAGTTTTAAGGTTGAATATCTTATTAAATAAACTTTATTTTCTGTTAGGCAGTTATTCCTTTATTTATAATTTAAATCAATCTCTTTATTCTTGAATTTTCATCAAGGCTAATTTTCAATGTTCTAGTGATTTTAGACAAATCAGGAATTTGCTTAGGGGAATTGTACCACCAGATTTTGATTATGTAGATGTAATAGAGTTATCAATATACTATAATTTAAATTGTATAGAATACATGTACCGCTTTGAGTAACTTCTAAGTTTGTAAACATTTTAAGAAGTATAAGTTGGAATATATATATACATCTCTTATTTTGTATTAGGAGTTGGAACAAAAATTGACCCTACTTTGTGCCGGGCTGACAGAATGGTAGGACAGGTGCTTGGTGCAATTGGAGCTTTACCAGAGATCTTCACAGAATTAGAAATCTCCTATTTCCTACTTAGACGACTTCTAGGTGTACGTACAGAAGGAGACAAAAAAGCAGCAAAGGTAAATTCTTTTTGTAATTCAGAAACACAAAACATGGTGTTTCAGCCACTTCCATTTCCCTCTTTTTTTTTTTTGGAAGAACATTTTTTTAATAACTTTTTGTAGTGTTTATTTATTTTTCAGGGAGGGGCAGAGAAAGGGAGACACAGAATCCAAACCAGACTCCAGGCTCCGAGCTGTCAGCCCAGAGCCCAAGGCAGAGCTCAAGCTTGGGAACTATGAGATCATGACCTGAGCCAAAATTGGATGCTCAACTGACTGAGCCACCCAGGCGCCCCACTTTTCAAGTATTATTTGTTTTGAGAGAGATCAAAAGGGGCAGAGTTACCAAGGGTGGGGCAGAGAGCGAGGAAGAGACAGAATCCCAAGCAGGCTCCACAGCAGGCACATAGAGCCCTCTCTGTGGGGCTTGAACCCACAAACTGTGAGATCATAACCTGAGCCAAAACCAGGAGTTGGACATTTACCTGGCTGAGCCACTCAGCACCCCCATTTCTTTCTTTTATATTTAAAATGGAATTAGTGGCCTCTGAGTGCCTTAGTTTGTTAAGCATCTGACTCCTGATTTCAGCTCAGGACATCATCTCACTGGGAAATCGAGCCCCATGACAGGCTCACCATAGAGCCTCCTGGGATTCTCTCTCCCTCTCTCCCTGCCCCTCTTGCCCATGCTCTCTCTCTTAAAATTAATAAATAAAAATAAATTTAAAAATATAATGTCTTTTAAAATTCCATATAAGATGGAATTACAAAAGGAAAAGTTGACTAATTAAAAATTTCCTACATGCAACCAGCCATAAGCCAAGTTACAGTTTTGTTTTGTTTTTTAAAGTGTGTTTGTGTCACAAATTTTAAAGACTTTCTATTCCTGGTATACATGTGACTTAAAAATTTTTTGATAAGACATGGGTTACAGTGATAAAGTATAAATGTATAACCTTTCTTTAGAGCACTTTGGTGATGGTTTTCAGTAGCAAAAGAGCAATATAGAGTTCTATATTAACTTATACTGAATTTTTTATAGTGGCAGAAATGCTCTCTGCACCCCATTATGACCATTAAATTTCAAGCTACATTTAAAATTCCAGTTTTACTTTAGATCTTAAGTAGTGGTTGACGTGGTGCTTAAAATTTTACATTCAAAATTAACATTCAAAATGTTATATTGAATACATTATTTCCATTATGGTAGTCAAAATTCTATATAAATATAGTCATAAAGTCCTTTTCATATTACAAACAATTATGATCATTAAAAAATAGGAAAGATACTGTTTCCAGCATGAGTCATGTGTTTATAAAATTTATGTTTGTCATTTTGGGGAGAATTTAAAATACTTGTTTATATTGCTTAAATTTAATGAAATATGAAGACCTTAAAAATAATTATCTGAACTTGAGCATTAGGCTATAATTATGGACAACAGCAGTAAGCAGTACAGAGGCTAGTAATTCCAGTAACTATATGCTAAATACTAGACATATAACAGCTACAAGTTATATAGTAGCTGTTATCCAATTTTACAGAAGCCAGAAAGTTATAATACCTAGTTTACTTTACATTTTAATGAAGTTAGACCTCCCAAGCCCACCTATTGTATTATTATCGTCTTTCTACCACTTTGAAGAAATTGTGTGTATGCCATCTCTGACACAAGCCTCTTCAGAATTTTCATCCATATTATATTGAGTATCTTATTTTAGTGATAGATCATATGTATTTTCATTTAGTGCTAAATAAACCTTTTGTTTTGACACTTGTAGGATATATATACTTCAAATCTCATTAAATGTAATTTGTACAGAATATTTTTATAGTTTATTTTTTTCCAACAGTATGTGCTAAATTTTCACTTCTTTTGAGAAAACATTTTAGTAATTTCATGGTTTGGGTCTTTTTCCTTAATTTATTTCCATAGGTGCAAAAGCTCTCTAAGAATGAAGTGCTTATGGTGAACATAGGGTCCCTGTCAACAGGAGGAAGAGTTAGTGCAGTCAAGGCTGATTTGGGTAAAATAGTTCTCACTAATCCTGTGTGTACAGAAGTAGGAGAGAAAATTGCCCTTAGCCGAAGAGTCGAGAAACATTGGCGGTAAGTTTGTCAACTTTGCCACTGTTGTTTGTCAACTTTGCCACTGTTTTAATCAAGAAAAACAGGAAGAGTCCCTGGCTGAATCAGTCTAAGGAAAGCACGTGACTCTTGATCTCAGGGTCGTGTGTTCAAGCCCCCTATACACAATTATGCACACCTCTTCTTTTTTAAAACATTTTTAAAAATTTTTAATTGCAATATAGTTAATATGCAGTATAATCATTAGTTTCAGGTATACAACATGGTTCCTCAACACTTCCATACGTATCTGGTGCTCGTCATAAGTGCCCTACTTAATTCCCATACAAATTCACTCTTCTCCCCATTCACCTTCCCTCTGGTAACCATCTGTTTGGTCCTAGAGTTAAGAGTCTGTTTCTTGATTTGCCTCTCTTCGTTTGTTTTGTTTCTTAAATCCCACGTATGAGTGAAATCATATGGTATCTGTCTTTCTCTGTCTGACTTACTTCACTTAGCATTATACTTTCTGGTTCTATACCATGTCCTTGCAGATGGCAAGATTTCATTCTTATGGCTGAGTATATTCCCTTGTGTGTATACACATATATATACACACACCACTTTTTATTTATTTTATTTTATTTTTATTTTATTTTTTATTTTATTTTTTTATTCTATTTTATTTTATTTTATTTTATTTTTTTATTTTATTTATTTTATTTTATTTTATTTTATTTTGGAATTATTTATATGAGGAATGGGGGGCAGAGAGAGATAGAATAAGAATCCTAAGCAGCCTGGTACAGGGCTCCATCCATGACGCTGAGATCATGAGCTGATCTGAAGTTAAGAGTTACATGCTCAACCAACTAAGCTACTCAGGTGCTTCTATACCATTTCTTCTTTATCCATTCAGCAGTCAGTGGATATTTTGTCTAATTCCACAATTTGGCCTTTGTAAATAATGTTGCTGTATACATAGGAGTGCATGTATCCTTCTGGATTAGTACTTTTGTAGTCTTTGGATAAATTTCTAGTAGTGCAATTGCTGGATCATATGGTAGTTCTGTTTTTAGTTTTTTCAGGAACCTCCATACTGTTTTCCACAGTGGCTACACCAGTTTGCATTCCCATCAACAGTGTAAAAGGGGTCTTTTTTCTCCACACCCTCACCTACACTTATTTCTTCCTTTTCCTTGAATTCAGTAGTTTTCATGGCTTTAACAATGACAAAATAGTAAAACCTGCATTCCACATTATAATTTTATCTTTGTCTCAGTATTGTTGTTTATTGCCTTTTCCTTGCTTCAGCGGTCACACATTTCACTTCTCTTGTGTTTCTATAAATCTTTTTTATAAGCAGCTTTCTTAGTCTTCCTTTACCATAAAATGAATTGACATTTAAACAACACAAGGCATTGTGTTTAATTTCTCATGTTAAATTGAGGTTATGTGTTCAGGGCCAGAATGCTCTAACAGTGGTGATATATGTCTTTATTAGGAATTAATTCCAGAAACACAAAATCTGAGGCTTTTTACACTTGCAACTAACAACGTGTCTATAGGGAGAACATTGGAATCTGCAAATAGCATATTCCTCCTCAAACTTTCCCTGCTGTTTATTCCCCCCCCAACCCTTTTTTTTTTTGAATTAAGTAATCTCTGTGCCCAAGATGAGCCTTAAATGGACAATTCTGAAATTAAGAAGTCACATACTTCACTGACTGAGCCAACCAGGATTGATTTTGTCTCTGGGAAGAGCAAAAATATGTTTTCTTTAACTCTCCCACTTCTCTACATTTATCACTTGGTATTTCCTCTTCCTTATTTATTTATATCTATCTATTTATTTGTAAATAATTGTGACTCAGAGGTGACTCAGAAAAGTTTACACAGTGAATTATGATCCATTACTGTTTGTTTTAATATTGATGCTCATCACCCACAGAACCCAGTAGAATTCTCTTCAGTTTGTTTCTAGTAATTAATCCTGTTTTGTGATGATTTATGCTCCTTTAATTTTAGTATTTCCTCCACTATGAAAGTTATTTCTGCAGTATTAAAGTAAGTATAAATAATATAAAATTATCAGGACCTTCACATGGAGCACATCATTTAATGGAATGATATATTTCCTGACTTCTAGCAAGTTTTTATAAAAATAAGAATATTTTTGAGTCTGTCTTTGGAAATGACCCCAGAGCACTTCCTTACTCTGATATAAATTGTCTGACCTCAGCTTTTTCTCTACCTTTGCCATTCGTAGACTCAACTATTTATGTCTTTGTGTTCAGAGACAAAGGTCTAAATGTGTCTGTTTTTCCCAGGCTTCTAAGTCTGACCTCAGCTTTTTCTCTACCTTTGCCATTCCTAGACTCAACTATTTATGTTTTTGTGTTCAGAAACAAAGATCTAAACGTGCGTATTTTTCCCAGGCTTGTAAGTCTATACATCTGTGACACTTAGTTGTCCTTTTTGTTTCTTCTCAGATTATTTACTTGAATATATCCCATCCTGAATGGCATCAATGTAGCTCATAGTGTCATCATTCTACACTTGAAGCTGTTGAAAGCTTCCTCACTTGTGCTTTCAATTTTCTTTGGCTTTTGCTTGGCCAAATACAATCTTTTCAAAACATTTCATCATAGTATTCTCAAAAATTTCTGGTGGTTCCTCACATTCCTTAATACTCAAAGCCTTTGTGCAAGCTTGCTTCAGTCTCTATGATTTTTTTCTTTCCTTCTTTCATGTAAGCCCTCATAATCATACTCATCCTTATTCTCACTGCCCTCATAATTATGAGTTACGTTTTTTTCTCTGTTCTTTTGTTACTAAAGTTATTGATTCATCTTAGATGCTGGATACCCCATGCCAATATTACCATTTATCATCTATAAAATTTTTCTTAGTATGAATATTAAGTGTTTTTTACCTTTTAAGTAATTAATCCTGTTTTGTGATGATTTATGCTTCTTTAATTTTAGTATTTCCTCCACTATGAAAGTTATTTCTGCCGTATTTAAATAAGTATAAATAATATAAAATTATCAGTACCTTCACATGGAGCTCATCACTTAGTGGAATGATATATTTCCTGACTTCCAGCAAGTTTTTATAAAAATAAGAATATTTTTGAGTCTGCCCACTATATTTTTACAAGAGAACTCTTTCCAAATGAAATTTATTTCTTCGGAGAAATAAATAAACATCTGAATCTTCCCTTTACAGTCCTTTTAACTACTAAAGTACACCATACTAACCATCTTCATTTAATTTTATTTAAATTTTTATTTTTAAGTAATTATTACAGCCAACATGGGGCTTGAGCCCACAACCCCAACTTAAAATTCATATGCTCCACTGACTGAGACAGCCAGGAGCCTCCATCTTAACTAAGTTTTAAATGTACTGCCATTGATATTTGGTATATTCACAATATTGTGCAGTCATCACTACCATGCATATTGAGAACTCTTCATGTTGTGAAACTAAATTTCTGTACCCATGAAACAATGACTTTAATCTCCTTATCCAGTGCTGAAAAACCCTGGCTATTTTGACATAGAATTCTATCCAGAGTTCATGCGTTGGTATAGCATATATTAAAATTTCCTTCCTTTTTAAAGTATATAACATTTTGTTTATCCACTTATCCATAGACGAATCCTTGTATTGCTATTTGGGTACTTTTTGGCTGTTATTGCTTGATATTATGAACATGGTGGATTGCTGGATCATAACACAATTCTGTTTTCAGTTTATGAAGAACCGCACATATACTGTTTATCATAGCAGCTGTGCAAAAGTTATACGATGTTTTGTTTTACATTTCTTTCAAGATATTTTCTGATTTCTTTTGTGCTGTCTTCCTTGCTCCATTGGTTGTTAAAATGTTTATTGTTTAATTTCGATATATTTGTAGATATCCTATCTTTCTTCTACTACTAATTACTAGTTTAATTCCATTGCAATCAGGAATGGAAATTTAGATAATAAATTGAAACTTATTATTTTGGTCTTTTTAAATGTAGTAAGTACTGGTAACCTAACATATGGTCTGTGCTAGAGAATGTTCCATTGAAACTTGGCAAAAGCAGTATACTGCTGTTAGTGCTTATATGTTCTGTATGTATGCCTGTGAGGTCCAATGGGTTATAATGTTCTTCAGGTCCTCTGCTTTCTTATTGAAATTCTGTCTTCGTGTTTTATCCATACCAAGAGTGGGTTATTGCAGTGTCTTTCTATTTACACCAATTCTCCTTTCTGTTCTGTCAGCATTTCCTTTATATATCCTTCATATATTTAAGAGCTGTAACATTTGGTGCATATATGTTTTAATTGTTACATCTTTTTGGTAAATTGACCGTCCAATCATGTGTTAACGTAGTTCTTTGTCTCTTATAAAAGTTGTTACATTAAAATGTTTTGTCTGATAGTGGAATCATCATTGCTGCCTTATTTTCGTTACTGTTTGCATGAAATACCATTTCCCAGCTTTCCACTTTTTTTCTTGGTTTATTTATTGTTAATAATAATATTGTTAAGTGATCTCTGCCCCCAGTATGGAACTCAGCTCACAACCCTGAAATTGAGTCACAAATTCCACTGACTGAGCCAGCCATGAACTCCAGTATCTGTTCACTCTCAACTTGGGCACATCCTTAAATCTAAAATACATCTCATATCAATAGCATATGGCTTGATCCTATATTTTATCCATTCAGCCAATCTGTGCCTTTTTATTTAGGAATTTAACCTGTATGCTTTTAAAGTAAATTACTCACACAGAACATTGTACTGCCTATTTTAAAAAAATTTTTTAATGTTTGTTTTTGAGAGAGAGAGAGACAGTAATAGTGGGAGATGGGCAGAGAGAGAGGGAGACACATTATCTGAAGCAGGCTCGAGGCTCTGAGCTGTCAGCACAGAGCCCAATGTGCGGCCTGAACCCACTAACCACAAGATCATGACTTGAGCTGAAATCAGACGCTTAACTGAGCCTTCCAGGCACTACCCTTTTTATTGCAGTATTCTGCTGTTTCACTCTCTGCATTTTTGCTTACCTACAGTCAGCAACAGTCTAGAAGCACATGCTTCTGCTTCTAAAAATCATCACAAAGTCAATAGTAACCTAGTCCTACGTCATAGTACCTATACCATTCACCTCACATGATCTCATTGATGCATCTTATTTTACATTATCAAAGTAGGGTGAGTACAATAAGGTACATTCATACAACTTTTATTATAGCATATTGTTATAACTTGTTTTCTATTGGTAGTTATTCTTAATCTCTTACTGTGCATAATTTATCAGTTAAACACTACCATATTTAAGAAAACATGCTATGTATAGGCATCTATATTATCCAGTTTCAGACATTCACTGGGGAATTTGGAATATATCTCCCACAGATCATGGGTGGTTACTGTATTTCTTTTCTATATATACCTTTTTTACTCCTCATTGTCTTCCATGCTGCTTTCCTTTTTGTTTAGTTGATTCTTTGGAGTAACAACTATACATTTTTACATGTTATGTATCCATTAATGTAGACTTTTTTATTACTTTCTATGTCTTCGTCATTTATATTCTGTCCATCAAAATTGAATAATACTGGATACTGTAGTTACAGTATTGGGTAGTTCTCCTTACCAAGTGAGCATATTTTCTTGGTCTCTGTGTTGCTATCATCTTTGTATTTCAACTTGAAGACTTTGTTTACCATTCTTTAGAAATCAGTTCTACTGATAACAATTTACTCAGCATTTCTTTCTCTTGAAAATCTATATATCTCCTTCATTTTTCAAAGTAATTTTCTAGATACAGTGTTCTTATTTGACAGGTTTTTTTTTTTTCTTTAAACCTTTTTAGTATAACAGCCCATTGTCGTTTGGCCTAAATTCATCTGCTGAGAAATTCACTGATAATATTATGAAAATTACACACACACGCATGCATGCACATGCACATATATACACTTCTTTTCTCTTGCTGCATTCAGTCTTTGACTTTAGATGATTAATCATAATGTGTCTTGGGATGGTTCTCTTTCAGTTTATTATAGTTGGAGTTTTATGACCCTCCTGAATTTCTTTGCTCAGTTTGGAAAAACTTCACTCATGATTTCTTCATATAAACTCGTTGCTTTTTTTAAAGATACAGGGAAACATAAAAATGATCCATTCAAAACAGCAAAATCTCTAGAAAGCATCCCAAAGAAGCACAAGCTATGGACTTGAGAAGCACTTTAAAACACTTTCTTAAATAACTTCAGAGAACTAAATGAGAGCACAACAACCTGAAGGAAAATAGGGAAAATGATAATATAAACAGAATGCGAGTTACAAAAAGAAAAGTTATTTTAAAAACTAAACTGGAGCTGAAAAATACAAGGACAATTGAAAAACTCAGATGAATAAAAAAGCAGATGGGAGGAAAATCCTTTTCCTCATTTCCCTGTTCTTTATATGCCTTGTATCACAATTTATTAATTTTTTTAAACTTTGTTTTCAAATTGGACATTTGAACAAAAGCTACCTCTCCCAGATTGGCTTCATGTAGGAAAAGACTATCAACCTGTTATCAAGCCTTATGTTCTTCTGAGACATCTTTCCTAGAGATGTGTGTGTTCTTTCACTCAATTCTCCAATATACCCAGCCATCTTAAATGTCATAAATTTGGGGTGCGTGGGTGGCTCAGTCGGTTAAGCCTCCGACTTTGGCTCAGGTCATGATCTCACGTTCGTGGGTTCAAGCCCCGAGTCGGGCTCTGTGCTGACAGCTCAGAGGCTGGAGACTGCTTCCAATTCTGGGTCTCCCTCTCTTTCTGCCCCTCTGCCTTTCATGCTCTGTCTCTCTCTGTATCAAAAAAAATAAATAAAACATTTAAATAATTTAATAAAAATTAAAAAAATAAATGTCATAAATTTTGTTAATCTCATCCTTTTTCATTTTTGAGCTTAATTTTCTATATAGTCTTAGTCTCTTCCTTCCAGGCATTCTGTAGTCCTTGTGAAGTTTTCACTCGTTGTAGTCCTGAACCATGGCTTTAAGGAATCTCTAACCTGACATCCAACTGTGCCACTGTTCTCTTAGCACTCCAAAAGGATAAAGGCTATTGCTTTGAGCAGCCTACAGACAAGCAGAACTTTGAAAATAAGTTCTGCTCTTGCCCTTTGAGTCCAGAAGGAACTGGTATTTGGCTGGCTTCCTCTCAGGTGTGCCGCTGTGGATAAGAAAATTGGCATCATATTTTCTTCATTTTGAGTGTGCTTCTTAGTTGAGTATTTGCTTAGTTGCTGTAGATCCACAACATTACATTATTTCCTTAGTGTTTCTGTGGGAAAATAAAGGCCACCGCAACTCCTCCATATTGACAACTTTCCTCCTTCCCCTGTGTTCTTTAGAATCATAGTTTTTATTTACATTTAGATGGATTTTGTTCTTGAAGCTAGAGTTGAGATACCAATCCAGGCTAGTTACTGACTAGATCAGACTTTGGTTACTAATGTGTTAAGGCTTCTGGCTGGCTCAGTTGGTAAGGCTTGGAACTCTTGATTTCAGGGTTATGAGTTGACGCCCATACTGCTTGTAGAGATTACCTTGTGGGGAAAAAAATGTAATCATTTATAGACTATATATTCTAGTTCTTTACTTTATCTCCCTTTACCTATTTCTTTTCACTTATTTACCTTAGACACTGATGTGTTGAGGTATTGTGAAAATGATATTTTCTTAAGTAGAAAGGGACTGTCAGTTCTTTTTTAATTGGTTGATAGGTTTTATCTAGTGGCACAGTTCCTTTCAGGGATGTGAAGTGCTATTACTTGTGTATTCTTGATGGGTAGGTATAATTTTTTACCTTGTGGGGAAAAAAATGTAATCATTTATAGACTATATATTCTAGTTCTTTACTTTATCTCCCTTTACCTATTTCTTTTCACTTATTTACCTTAGACACTGATGTGTTGAGGTATTGTGAAAATGATATTTTCTTAAGTAGAAAGGGACTGACAGTTCTTTTTTAATTGGTTGATAGGTTTTATCTAGTGGCACAGTTCCTTTCAGGGATGTGAAGTGCTATTACTTGTGTATTCTTGATGGGTAGGTATAATTTTTTAGAGAAAAGTAGGCATATTTATAGTAGTAATTTCTTGTTCCCTTTTCTTTGGTCATTCATGCTAGCCAAACCTATGTATAACTCTCTAGGAATTTAAGGAAATAATAGCATTTTCTTTGTAGAGGAACATGTATGGAAACATTTAAATTTAGATGATCGTGAACATCAATTAGTTTTGTGGTGATGCTGATGAGATTAATTTAAAATTCATGATTTCTTGGAGCACCGGAGTAGCTCAGTTGATTGAACATCTGACTTCAGCTCAAGTCATGATATCATGCTTTGTGGGTTTGAGCACTGCATGGGGCTCTGTGCTGACAGCTCAGAACCTGAAGCCAGCTTCAGATTCTGTCTTCTTCTCTATTTGCCCTTTCCCCACTTATGCTTCTGTCTCTGTCTCTCTCAAAAATAAATAAACATTAAAAAGTAAATAAAATACATGATTTCTTTTCTTTTTATTTTGCAGTTTAATTGGTTGGGGTCAAATAAGAAGAGGAGTAACCATCAAGCCAACAGTTGAAGATGACTGAACAACATGAGTTAAATAATATATATTGATGGAGTTATAATTTATCTTAACAGCCTGGGATATAATTTCAAAGTGATACTGGTGAATATATTCCACAATTCATTACCTTATTAGAAGCTGTATGGTTATTTTCTTCTTCTTGTGATGAAGATTTAACTTCTAAATAATAGAGTCTACAAGAGATGTTGAAATTGTTATATTGATTGATTTAATACAACATTTTACCAGAGGCTGATTATCACTAAACAGTGTCAGATGTATACATCAATTCATGTTGAAAATGCAACAACTCTTAAAACCAGCCTTTGCTAAAGCATACATACTTTATGTACCTGTAAAGCATACATACTTTATGAACCTGTTTAAAATAAAGTTTTTTCTTCTTATATTCTATGCTACATTTTTGAATATTTCCAGGCTTGAAGGGATTTTGCAGCAGTCAAAACCTAAAGACTCAAGGTCTCCATAAAAATCACCTCTCTTTTTGCCCCATATTTTATGCAGTCCTCTCTTTAAAAAAAGAGGGTGGTGATGTTAAAGAGTAAACAGATGGTTAAAAATATTAGATTTCCTGTCATTTCTTCCTTAATATTTCCTCAGTGAAAAGTTGTGAATGATGGAGATAAATATTTGGGGGTGTTTTCTTACATGTTTGTGGCCTGTTTGTGATGACTACGAACCAACTTTTAGGTCTCAATATAGGGATACCTGTGAGCAGATGGGCCCAAAAGAAATGAAAAGTCAAGAAATAAAAGAAAATCTTAAAACTAAATTGAAAACATAATAAAAGAAGGATATTTCAACTGGTAGTAGTAGCAGTTGTGATTAATTATTTGGATTCTGAATATGCAAGGTGACAACATTTTTACCAAGGGGTAAAATGTCTCTCTATTGTGCAGTTTAAATGATACAAACATAAAATGCCATAGGTTTTATTTCTGAGGAGTGAAAATAGTAAAAGTGAAAAGATAGTCTCACTGACTCATGCCACACTCTCAGAAATGGCAATTTAAAAAAACTACTTGTTCATATGTTAATGTTTGCCTTTTTACACAAAGGGATGATGCCTCAAAGAGCTGTTACATCTCTGTTCATGCAAATGCATTATTTGAATATCTTATAAGTGTTGAAAGGACAGCATCTTAGACATACAGGCTGCCTAGAAAAATATGCGTTTGTAGAATGGAAAATAATTACCTCATGTAGTTTGAAGTATTGATGAGAGGAGAATGCTTGGAAATTAAATGATTGTTTATACTAAAGTTTACTTTTATTTCTACTTTGCAAAGAGTTTTCTTATATTCAGATATCTTTTTTTAATTAAGTTAAAAATTATGTTCATTGATTTATAAATGTTAATCTAATACATCATTCCTGAAAGAGCCCATCTGATATATACAGTACCTTTTAAATTTATTGCTGGCTTTGATTCACTAAAAAAAAAATGAGATTCTCCACTTTGCTCTTTTTATCACTTAGTCATATTAGACAGTTTGCATATTTCATGCTTAAGTTTTCATCAGAATTCACTGTTAACCACAAAAGCCATGTGAGCCCTTTTTGTCTTTTCTACTCTTGTGGAAATATTTTTACTTAAAATTTATATTTCTTTCATAGATGTACTACAATTCAAATGATGCCTTTGTTGGGTGAGCTTTGGTAGTTGAAACTTTCAAAACTTTGTCCATTTCATTAAAGTTGTAAAGTTATTGGTTTAAAATTAGGAGATTCCATTATCCTTGTGAAATAGTGGACTCTATAATGTAACATTTTCACTCTGGATATTGGTAATTTGTGACTTTTTTTTTCCTACTTAGGTAGCTAGATATTCATGACTTTACTCCTCAAAGAATCAACTTTTTTTGTTTTATTTTTTTTTCTCTATAGTTTTCTGGTCTCATTATTGATCTTTGCACTTAAAAATAGTGTCTTCTCTCTGCTTTCTCTGGGTCTAACGTGTGTTTCCTTACTTGGACGCTTAGCTTTTTTTCTAACATAATCATTTACTATTGTACAGTTAAGTCTATGTAGTACTTTATTCATCCCACAAATTTTAAAATGTACTATTTTCATATTTATAACAAGTTTGGGGTGGTTGGCGGGCTCAGTCTATACAGCATGCCACTCTTGATTTGAGGGTCATGAGTTCAAGCCCCACATTGGGTGTAGAGAGAACTTTTCTTTAAAAAGAGAAGGAAAAAAATTTTTCCTTTGAGATTTTTCTCTTTAACCTATTATTATTTAAATTTATACTGATAATCCCAAGTATTTGGGATTTTTCCAGGTATCTTTCTGTTACTGTATTCTAACTTAATCCCTTCCTTCCTTTCCTCCCACATTCCTGCCTTCTCTCCTTTTTTCCTTCTTTCCTTATTAAAAAATCTCTACCTCTAACATGCAGCTTGAACTCACAACTCTACCAACTAAGCCAGCCAAACACTTATAATTTAATTTCATTATAGTCAGAGAAACTACATTTTATGATTTACAGGTTTAAACTTTGTTAGTTTTATATAGCTCAATATAGTGT
The DNA here is from genome assembly GCA_028646485.1 of Cryptoprocta ferox. Taxonomy (NCBI): domain Eukaryota; kingdom Metazoa; phylum Chordata; class Mammalia; order Carnivora; family Eupleridae; genus Cryptoprocta; species Cryptoprocta ferox. Next base: position 1,009,590 of record JAQQST010000022.1, on the reverse strand, counting down.
GAGCTATATAAACACATATGAATGCTCTATGTGTTTCTGAAAATATTAAAACTGCTACTGTTAGGGGTTCCTGAGTGGCTCAGTTCGTTAAGCATCCAACCTCGGCTCAGGTCCTGATCTCATGGTTTGTGGGTTTGAGCCCCAACTTGGGCTCTGTGCTGACAACTCAGAGCCTGGAGCCTCCTTCAGGTTCTGTGTTTTCATCTCTTTCTGACCTTCCCCCACTCAAGCACTCTCTCTCAAAAATAAGTGTTAAAAAAATTTTTTTTAAAAGCAATTGCGTATTTGTCTGTTTTTCCTTTAAAATCTGTGAGGCTTTGAAAAAATAGACTGAAATCTGTGAGACTTTTGTGGGGCACCTAGGTGACTCAGGTGTCCAACTCTTGATTTTGGCCGAGATCATGATCTCATGGTTTGTGAATTAGAGCCCTTCCTCTGGCTCCCTGCTGACCATGGCTTCATCCCAATAGTGTGGAGCCTGCTTGGGATTCTCTCTCCCTCTATCTGCCCCTTCTCCAGTAAGTCCCCCCCCCCATTAATAAATAAATAAACAAACAAAAAAAATCTATGATACTTTTTTGAAAGCAGATTTACTAAAGTATAATTGATAACCAAACAATTTACCCATTAAAGAATACAAGTCAATGGTGGTTTAGTATATTCACGTATGTGTGGAACAATTATCACAATCCATTTTACAGCATTTAAATTTACAACCTCAAAAAGAAACCGTGTACACTTGCACTATTACCACAATTTCCCTCTCTATACGTTGCACCACTGCCCAACCCTAACAATCACTTGGTATAGTTTTTCATTGTTTAAAATTTACCTGTTCTGGACATTTCATATAAATGAGATAATATAATATGTGGTCTTTGTTGACTAGAATTTTCACTTAGCATGTTTTCATCCTTCAATAATTTATAGCATTTACCAGAGCTTCAATCTTTTTGTAATACCAGAATATCCTTTTGTATGGCTATATCACATTATGGTTAACTATTTACTGATTGATGGATATTTATATCATTCCCACATATTACTCTTAGGGATAAATATGCTCTAAACATTCATGTACTCGCTTTTGAATACACATGTTTTTATTTATTTTGTGTATATACCTTGGAGAGGAATGCCTTGGTCATAATATAACAATGTTTAACCATTTTAAGTACCATATTATTTTTCCAAAATAGCTGCCCTGGCTGTACCAGCAGTATGTGGGAATTCTCTCTTGCTTCATTAAAGTTGTCTTGCTGAGTCCTATGAGGTTTTTTTTTTTTTAATCTTTTAAATTATTTTATTTTATTATTTCAGAGAGGGGAGCATAGTAGGCATGAAGGGCAGAGTGAGAGAACTTTAAGCAGGCTCCACATTCAGCATGGACCCTAACATGAGTCCCACAACCCTGGGACCATGACCTGAACAAAAATCAAGAGTCAGAGTCAAACAATCAAGCCCCCACGAGCCCTAAGTTCTAGGAGTTCTTTATATATGCTGAATATATATCAGATATGATATACAATTATTTTGTGAGTTGATTTTATTTTCTTGATAGCATCCTTTGAAGCATGAAAGTTCTTCCTCTTTTTCTACTTTCAAAATTCTCTTTGGCTCTTATAGTTTTATAGTATATGTGGTAAGGATCTCTGCATTTATTCAATCTTATGCTTGCTCACCTACTTAGATGTGTTAGATGTGTAGTCTCTTGCCCTTAAACAAATTTAGGGTGTTTTTTTTTTCAGCCATTACTTCTTCAGATTTTCTTCCTTTCCTTTCTCCTTTGCTCTTTCTTTTCATTCTTCTGTTATGTGTTTCATAAGAGCAAGTGGAAGCTTCTTCAGATTGGATTGTGACAACTTTTGAATCACAGTAGTAATTTATAGTGCTTTTCTTACTTTATGGAATATGTTCCTGTCTGTAAATCACCATTTCTCTATGGAGACCTGTTTTGTTCTTAGTGGGAAATTATCTACACAAGAAAATGCCAGTTTGAGTACAAGAGATGCTTATTGCCAGTGGTCATTGATCTAGGCTTCACGTAATTGAGTTTTACCTATTAAGTACCACTCATTTGCTGTTGTGACTTTTTGGTTTATAATCCATGAGGTAGAAGTAAGCAGGTGCTGCTTTTAGAAACTAAAATCTTACTCAACTAGTAACTCATGTGGTAAAAGTAGTGCTTGTAAATCACCTAATTAGCAGTCATCATTTAAATTTATTTAGGAAGTATGTGTTTTAAATCTGCAGTTTAAAAGTTCATGCTTCATATTAATAGATATAGTGAATTAAAGCAAAATATGCAACTTGCTCATAGTGTCAGTTAAATAGTTTCTTTTTTTAAAGCATACTCAGTGTGATGGTTAATTTTATGTGTCAACTTGGTTAGGGCTTTTTGCCTAGATATTTGACCCACCATTATTTGAGAAGTTTCTGTGAGGTTTTTTTTTTTTTTAGATGACACTAACATTTAAATCAATAGATTTTGAGTAAAGCGATTTACCCTCCATGATATAGATAGACCTCTTTCAATCAGTTGAAGAGCCTTTAGAGGAAAAGACTGCCTTCAGACTCAAATTGAAACATCAACTTTTCCCTGAGTCTCTGGCCCACTGACCTGTCCTACAAAATTAAGACTTGACCAGCCCCCACATGTTATGAGGCAATTGCTTAAATTTGTTTTTCTCTTTTTCTTTACTGTCTTTCACTCTATACCTCCTGTTGCTTCTGTTTTTCTGGAGAACTCTAATACAGATTTTTGTTCTGAGAAGTGGAGTCCTACTTTTATAGATCCTTAAAATATGGAAGCAGCATAGAAACTAGTTACTGTGTAGAGGCTGGAAAAGCTTCCAGGTGAATGGAATTCACCAGATCTAGAAAAAAGTCTAGATTAAAGCAATTATTGGTAGAATTACGGATATTGAAGTTGCTCTGGTGAGATCTTAGGTGGAATGAATAACATTTTGGAAACTGGGAAGAAAAGTAGTATTTGTTAGAAAGCAGTAAAGCATTTGGCTGGATTCCGTTTTAGTGTTTTGTGGAATATAGAATTCATCAGTGATTAACTTAGGTATTTAGGTTGAAGAGATTTCTAAAGGTATTGAAGATGTGGCCTCAGATCTTCATTGGAAAAAGATGGAAAGAACTTGTAATCTCTTACTCTTGTTTATGTTAATTTATTAAAATATAATTTATTAAAATGGAATCAAAATCTAACTACCTGTACACCCTAACAGTCCTGAAGAAGGAATACACTTTAGAATAATACAAATTCTTTTGCTTGCTTTGAAACCAGGTTATTTTTTATTTATAGCATTTGCTTTTGAGATATTTTGCTCTCAATCTTTCTAAAGTTTCCCTTTCTATATTTCTTTGAGAAAATGAAAGCACTTTAGAATGTCTTTACTCTGTCATACACATTTCTTTATTTGGAGTTCCCCAGAGTCAAGCAACAAATACATCTTTGCTACCCTCTGTGCCGAGACTTCTACAAGCTTCTCCTCTAATACTTACACAGTAGTCAATAATTTTAAAACAAGACAGGTGTAGGAGGTCCTTTAAATGATGTAAGACATAAGATGCCTAATCAGCAGTTCAGTGATCTTAGGTGTACTAGAAATCTTAATGTAACTATTCAAAAATTATATTTTGTAATTTTAGCATCAAAACAATTTCTCATTTTTTGCTATTCATACTTCATTTCTTAATTTTATTATATCAATTGAGTATACTTCTGGTAACATGATTTGCTGTATATATATATTGCTATTTCTTTACTGCCAGTCAAATGTATTTTAAATCCAAATGACTTTCCATTTTAAAAAGCTAACATAATACTCTGTCTTCATTCATAGTTATCTACAGAATAATCTTTGGATTTTAATAAAGTTTATCTAACAAATACAATTACACCTATCTTTTATACATGAAATGTAATGTCAAAAGGCTATTTTAAAATCATCACTAACTTCTCACCTTTTAAAGATCAGAAACATAAGAAACATCTTTTTCCTTTTTGTTAGTGGCCACTCTTATTGCTTTACTAGTATTTTTGATAATCCTGGAAGATTAAACAAGAATAGTGAACATTATCTTTTTTGTTCTGACTTGTTGATGATTCTTGATACACCATAACATTTAAGGAAGGCCTTTGGAAAATATTTAAAGAGTGGCTACACTATTTTGAAATTATGTTAGTTATATTTGAAGTTAAGCTTTTTTTTTTTTTTTTTTTTTTGAGAGAGAGAGAGTGAGAGTGTGCAAGCCTGTGGAGCACTCAAGCTGGAGAAGGGAAGGGAGGGGAACAGAGAGAATCCTAAGCAGGCTCTGCACTCTCAGCCGACTGCAATGTAGAACCTGATCTCAAGAAACCTGAGATCATAACCTGAGCCAAAATCAAGAGACCCAAACTCAATAGACTGAGCCACCCAGGAGCCCCTAAGCTGGTTCTTTTAAACATGTAAAATATGTTTTATTTATCTTCCCATAAATTATATCACAGTCTATTGTCATCATTTTTTTTAAGATCTCCTATAAAATGTTTTATTTACCTCCCATGAAATATATCACAGTCTGTTGTCATTTTCTGTAATATCTCCTATATTTTATTAATTTTTTAATTTTTTTTTTGAGAGAGGGAGAGAGGTCTTGTCTGAGTGGGGAAGGGTCAGGGGTCAGGGGTGTGCAGAATTATACACCAGCTCTCAGTATCAAGTGCAGAGCCAGACATGTGGTTCAAACTCACCTGAGATCCTGACCTTGGCCAAAATCAAGTCAGATTAACCAATTGAGCCACCCAGGCTATCATTTTGTCATTTTCAATAAATAAAGACCTATTTTCATGAAGTTTTAAAACAAAATTTAATCTTGGGGGAAAAACAAATTAGCTAAGGCCTTGAGAGGAAAATTATTATCTGGTACTTTGTCAGATTTCTTCTGGGTATGCCATTGATTTTCATCTTTTAAGAGTATTTCATACTTAAGATTTATGCAGGAAAGACACGGTATTCTGGGAGGTTGAGAATATGTATGACACAATTCATATATAGCCTATATATTTAAAGAGATTTCCTAAAGTATGGTATTTGCTCTATAATTTTTACATTCTTTGTTGTTAAAAAGGTTTTGTGTATTATTTAGTCACCATAGGGAAATTATAGCATGTCAGATTCTATATTAAAGTGCAAGCACACCATAATGGTTGACATTAATTTTTGTTATTTATAAGTACTCTCTATAGCCAAAGTGGGCTTGAACTCACAATGCTGAGATCGAGTACTTCGTGTTCCATCGACTGAGCCAGCCTGGCGCCACTTCTTGGTAAATTATTTTAAACATTGTTTGGGTCCCAAATTCAGTAGAGAAAAAGCATCAAATTTTAAAGTAAGAAAAATGCAAAGTACATGTTTTTGGAGTTGCTAAATGCATACTTAATTAAATCTATTTTTTTTCTAATTCTTTTTAAAGGGCAGTTTAAGCAGTTTGTAGAAAAGCATATCCATATATAAGTGGGCTCCTCTATGAATATATTTTAAAACATGGAAATAGTAAAGTTCATTATTTACGAATCTCTCACACATCACTTACATTTCAGAGGCTACCAAATCCTCAAAGGTTCATATGAAAGACACTATACAGTTGCAATTCATGTTTATTGAAATAAGCGAACTTATTTTCAGTTTAATCCTTTCGCACATATTTTGAAAGCAGGTTCTCTGATTTTTTAAAAATTTAGCGGTTTGGTAATTGCTGTAGGATAACTCTTCTGTCTCTTGCCCAAGTACTCAGATTGGCAAGCCAATTTTTACTGCATTTCAAAAAATTTTTTTTCAAGAAAAGATAAAGAACAGCAGGGGTTGCTAATTTTTTCTGCACCCTCTAGGGAAGAGGAAAACACATTTACTGCGCGCGGGAGTTAAGAGACTTGCAAATTTTGAGAAGGCACCTTGAGGTAAAGGCGGATGTTCTCCCGGGAGAACCACGGGGGTGGTGGCGGCCCATGACACACAGCAGGGGACTGCCAAGCCGGCCTGCTGCGGGCCGCCAGCTTCGCGGCCGGGTGTAAGGACCACGGCCCCGAGCGGGCTTTACGGCCGAGGCAGCGGCAGAGGCGCGTGAGCAGTAGAGGCGGGAGGGAGCGCGGAGGAGGAAAGAACGTTGTGACAGAGTGGGGCCGCCGGTGACCCCGCTGCTGGGAGGCATCGCGCTCCCCGGTTGCGGGGCCTGAACGGCGCCAACGCGAGCTTCCGAACTATCCACATTTCGGAAGGGGGCCTTTCAAGCCTTCCGCATTTTCCTGGGGCTCTTTCCCGGGCGGTGACGTGACGTGCTGACGGCGGGCCCGTGCCGGGTAGCTGGGCCGCTTTTTGTCAGCTCCGAGCTCGGCCCCTCCTCCCTCCCTCCGCCCACCCCACCAGCCGGAGCCCGGCCCAGTGCCCCGGAGAAAAGACCGGTCTGCAGCGTACGCTACCGTCGCCGACCACCCGAAAACCAGTCCGGTGAGTCCGGGACGCTGCTGCGACCATGGGGCCTAGCGGGAACGTGTATCCTGGTCGGCGGCCTGGGAAACGCCCTTCCGCACTAGGCCCGGCAGTGCGGCGCAGAGCGCCGAGCAGGCCGTGAGGAGGCCGCACTTAGGCCCGGGGAGGAGCCTGGTCTCCCAGAGCGGTGGCGGGGGTGCGCTCCGTTATTAGGGAGACAGGGGATGAGCGTTTAGTGGGGGTTACTAGAAGGAAGATCGCAGGCTGGCTCTGGAGGCAGCGTCGAGGTCTCGGGTTGGCGCCGCGGCCTGTTCGGGGGCACATCGCCAGACCGAGGCCTAGCTAGGACCGAAATCTGCAGGCGTGAGGTGAAGGCCGCAGGGCTGCCGGGTGGATTTTCTGTATGTAAATATTGGCGGGGAGGGGGAGGGACGGGGGCATGATGGTGGCCGATTTACGTTTGTTGCCGGGGACAATTGAGGGGTTGTCGGGAGGGGGGCCGCCATCTTGAAGGCGGCGTTTGGGTAGAAAATTCCACTGCACTCCTTGAGGGGGTGTTGGAGAGCGGCAGCGGCAGCTCGGGTGACGAGCTCTGCAGGGCAGTCACAGTACCGTGCGCGCGCGAAAGGGGTGTGCTAGCTTCTCAAGGCTGCTATTGCCGTTGCCGCCATGATGGGTCCTCGTGCTGTAGGTGTTCCGCTGCAGCGCCACCTTTCGTGACTGTCCTCAGGCTGCTGCTTCCAGAGAGCTACTGTATTTCTCTCTGTCCTGTCCCATTTCCAAATGCTTGTAGCCATCTCCGGTTGGTTGCCACTCCCAGCACCTGAGCTCACGAAGACATTTTTTACACTTAACCCAGAGACTAATGGGGCTCTTAGGATGCCGACGACCCGGTTGTTGTGTCAGTTGTCTCCGCGATTATCTCAGTAATAAAAATTGAAATTGATGGGGGAAAAAGTTATCACCCAACTTTTTTGCACAGTAGGTGAAAAAGTGCATTTTGCAAGGTTGAAATCAGAGGAATAGAAGTTTCAAGACTTCTTTGTTATTTGGAAAAAATTTGTCGCGTTTAAATGATTAATCACTTTATATTATTTATTGAGTAGGGCATGTTTCTCTGTCGAAGCTCAAGAAAATGTGATGGACTATGTACGGTTCACATACCTGTTGCCATTTAGATTTTCTCTGGGTGAAAAGGTTGGTCAAGGTACCAGTGTACTTTAGATGGCTTACTGTTAAACTTAGATGATAAATTCAGACCTTATTGCAAACAATGCATGGTGCAAGAAAGATTGTAAGCATTCTTAAAATGCATATGATGGCTGCAAGAAGTTCATTTTTAGATAGGTGGCATTTTGGGGAAAGTTATTCATTGAAAGAGTGGTGGTACTTTATTAGGTGCAGGTGAGATAGTGGAAAAGGAATTATAAGGGTGATTAACAATATTTATAGTTTGCTGGAGTGGGTCGGATAGGTTGGAGAGTAGTGGAAATGAAAAAGCTAGATTATGACAGTGGCAGAGTGGTGGAACACCCCAGTGCTACTTCATATTCATTTTGCTTTTCTGGATCCAGTGTTTGGAAAAGTTTGAGAGTTGAGAAATAAGGACAACAATTAGTAAGTAAATCCGTCTCAAGTACTAGAAAATTACCTGAGTGTTGCTGCTGAAATCATATGAAAATATGATTAATCTCTCCGGGACATCTGTTCTTTTCTATCCTAAATTCTCATTCCAATAACCTTTAGCTCAGAAGTATTATACTTTCTATAGTGAATAAAATTTCCTTTACCACGGTTGAAAATTACAGAAGTAATATAGGAAATCAGTTTGAAAAGTGGGTTAGAAGAAGAATTCCTAAACAATTCAAGTGGTATTATGTAAACCTTCTCTTCCCCACCCTCCACCTCACCAGTGAGAGTAATTTCCTCCACAAAGTAATCTTTTCTACTCTTTACTAAGCTACACTTTAAACTCATTTTAAATATGATTTGTGTGTGGATGTCTTTATTAGGAGTTTTAAGAAGTACATGGAGCATTTATGTCCTAAAATTTTACAATATAAAACACAAGTTTTCCACTTTGCTATATTGTAACAGGTCAGGCACTGGTAGGAAGGAGTCTCCTGTTTTTTGTGAAGGGCAGCATTTAGGGAAGTTTGACAAATTGTATTACAGAGACAGACTAGAAGCAGTTTGCTAATGCAGTTTAGTTGCAGAGGTTCTAAGGAAATACATAAACTGTAGAAGTAGTTGCTTTGTATCTTGACAGCTGGGAAAGACATAGAAGAGCTCTAACGAAGATAGAATTCTATGCTGCACAGTACAACAGCAGCAGATGTTCCAGTACAGCAACAATGGATGTTCAAGATTAAGATTAATTTAGAATCAAATGTATAATTGAGCCAGGTAAGTGTATAAAGACTTTTTATAAAGAATGTTTAAATATAAATGTTTTTTGCTTGAAGAGGCAGACCATGATCTGGATAGCAGATAGGTAGATTACTAATTAGCCAACTATCATGAATAAATTAGGTATTAGTTTTTAATTTATATATGTTTTATATAGATTTGCAATTTCCTTTTCTTAAAAAAAATAAAGTGCTTTTTGTTAATGCTTACTTTATGACCCTTTACTTTTGTATTCTCACTAAATCAACCTTATGTTTGTGCACATTGACAGAAACTTTTTTTAAATTTCTCGTAAACTTCTCAACTCCAGTCTTTCAAATCCCTCCACCTCATAGTTTAATTTTTTTTTAACTTAACTGAGAAAGGTGGATGGCCATTTGCTGTAAACGTGATCTCTTCAACTCCATGCTCCCTATTTCTATCTAGACTCTCTTCTTTTTTTCTTTTGCTACAGCAAGAATTCCCTTTTCCCCAGGCCCAGCTTTTCTGACTATATTCTTCCAAAACACTCATGGCTTTTTTCTCTCTCTCAAAAGTATAATTAGGTTTGATAATCCTGTAAGCATTTACCTGATAACACATTTATCTTGTATTTCTTTTCACCCATCCTTTTATTTTCACTTTTTTATTTTCGCTTTATCCCACTTACTTATAAATTCAGTCTTTACCAGTTTCTGAAACTCATCCAGGCACAGAGCCTGATATGGGGCTCAAACTCCCTAACTGTCAGATCATGAAACTGCTTTCTTTCTCTGCTGTGATTTTTTTTTTAAGATTTTATTTTTAAGCACTTTCCCCAATGTGGGGATCGAATGTGTAGAGCCCTAAGAGCAAGAGTCACATGCTCTACCAGCTGAGCCAGGGAGGCACTGCTGTGGTACTTCTTCTTAAAACTTACTTGGGGACTTCCCCGTGTGGTCACCCCGCTGTACTTTTCTTTCTGTCTTCTTTCTTGCCTTCACTGTCCTTTATTGTGCACATCTTCTTGTCTAAGCTTGATATCTAGTAATTCTAGTTGCCTAGGAAACAACAGTATCCAGCTGGCTTATTGATGCTCTATACTCACGGTGATTGAAATAAAGTTTAATTAATGCATAGTAAGTGCTCAACAATGTTTATTGAAGATTTGTTATTCCATGGAGTTCCTGAACAACTCCTGTGCCTCATTTCTTCCTCTTTGTGACTCCATTACTTTCCCAGGCTCAGTCTTTGTTCCATGTCACATGGAGCAATGTAGACATCTTCAATTTAGCATTAAATTTATTATATCCTAATTCTGGTGTTTGTCTTGCTAAATTTTGAAGATTCTAATTGTAGAGACAGTTTCTTCTCTTCTTTTGCAGAATGATCTCGTCATAGACATCATTTCCAAAAAAAAATTACTGAATGATTGAATATTGTGATTTTAATGAAGTTGAGTAGCTTTTCATTTGAAATTAATTCATGAAACAAATTGAAATTAATTTGGTTTTACTGTAAGGCTTTAATGCTAATTTATTTTTGAGAGAGAAGAGAGAGGATGCGCATGTCAGGGTGGGGGGTGTGGGCAAGAGCACAGAGTCTGATATGGGGCTCAAACTCCCTAACTGTCAGATCATGAACTGAGCGAAAGTCAGATGCTTAACCAACTGTGCCATGCAGGTGCACCTTTGCTAGAAGGCTTTAGAATACATCCATTTCATGAAGGCACCAGAACAGAATGGAAGCCCAGGAATAAGTCCTTTGGAATATACACAGGCTTTTATATTTACTAAATTATTTTTCAAAATAACAATTTATAGACTTATTGCTTATGGTGTAATATTAAGAAGTCAGTAGGTTATAAAGAAGTCACCACTTTTTTTGCAACAGCAATTTTAGTGAAGTAGAGCTGTACATCAAAGAATCTGTGGTCCAGTGGTCCCTGGGTGGCTCAGTCAGTTAAGCATCTGACTTTGGCTCAGGTCATGATCTCATGGTTCATGAGTTTGTGCCCCACGTGAGGCTCTGTGCTGACAAGCCTGAAGCCTGGAGCCTGCTTCACATTCTGTGTCCCCCTCTCTGTCTACCCCTCCCCTGCTTGTGCTCTGTCTGTCTCTTTCTCTCTCTCTCAAGAATAAATAAACATTAAAAAAAAAAAGAATCTGCAGTCTAGAGAGCTTTTTAAAAATGTAATAACATAATAATATTAGCATATTAAACATTTAAATTTTGAAAGGTTCCAAAAGGATCAGTAGATAAAGGAACTTAAGCTGCAACACTGTTTCACATTTACTTCATTTCTTTTTTTATTTAAAAAAATTTCCATCACTTCATCCCAGTTTTTTCATCCCATCTCTCTTTTTTTGTCAGAAGTCCTTTGTGTCCTCAGCTGTGTATTGAAAAATGATCTTTGTGTGCTTTTACCTTTACAGAAAAGGTACACTGAATATGTCATTAAATATATGTTTCCACTCTTTGGTGGGTTTTTGAGACATACCCATGTTATCTCTGGTTCTAGATTACTAGTTCTTAAAGTATGGTCCTGGAATCTGTGGAGATCTGTGATACCTTTCAGAGTACCTGTGAAGGAAAAACTATTTTTATAATAATACTAAGAAGTATTTATCTTTTTTACTGGTATCCTGCCAAAAATGTAGTGTCCAGTGTTTTCCACAGATGAATATAACATCATGCATCAAAAAATGAAATAAGAAAGCAGATAGAGTCGGTTGTCTTTTAAACTAAGCATTAGACTTCTAAAATATTTTATTTTATTTATTTTTTATGAGAACATAGATTGATGGTCTCATTTGTTTTTCGAGTGTTTACTTTAATCACCCAGCGCTCATCACCAAAAGTGCACTCCTTAATCTCCATCTCCTGTTTCACTCACCACCCCAGCCCTCACCTGTCTGTAGTAACCATCACTTTGTTTCCCATAGGTAATGGTCTGTTTCTTCATTTTGTCTTTCTCTTTTTACACCTTTGCTTCCTTGTTTTACTTAAATTTCACATGAGTGAAGTCATATGGTATCATTTTTCTTTGCTTTACTGATTCTACTTAGCAGAGTACTCTTCAGCTCTATCCATGTCGTTCCAAATGGCAAGATTTCATTCTTTTTATTGCTGAATAATATTCCATTATATATGTATACCACATCCTTATTTTCCATTTGTCAGCTGATGGACAGAATTTGGCTTTCCATAATTGGGCTTATTGTTGATAATTCTATTGTAAGTAGAAGGGTGCACATATCCCTTTAAATTAGCGTCTTTTATATTCTTTGGGTAAACATCCAGTAGTGTGATGCTGGATCATAGGGTAGTTCTGTTTTTAACTTTTTCAGGCACCTGCATACAGTTTTTCAGAATGGCTGCAACAGTTTGTATTCCCACAAGTAGTACAAGACTGTTCCTGTTTTTTTACATCCTCACCAACACCTTTTTTTTGTGTTGTTCATTTTAGCCATTCTGACAGGAGTGAGGTGAAACCTCACTGCAGTTTTGATTTCTATTTCTCTAATAATGAGTGAGCATCACTTTTATGTGACTGTTGGCTATCTGGATGTTATTTGTTTTTGTTTTTTAAGGTAAGCTTTATGGGGTGCCTGAGTGGCTCAGTCCTTTGAGCAGCCGACTTTGGCTCAGGTCATCAACTCAGGGATTTGTGAGTTTCAGCCTTCCGTCGGGCTTTGTGCTGACAGCTCAGAGCCTGGAGCCTGTGTAGGATTCTGTGTCTCCCTCTCTGTCTCTGCCCCTGCCCTGCTTGCACTCTATTTCTCTCTTGCTCTCAAAAATAAACATTAAAAAAAATTTTTTTTAATAATAAAGTAAGCTTTATTCCCAACATGGGCCTTGAAGTCAAAACCCTGAGATCAAGAGTTGCATGCTTCACTGACTGAACCAAACAGGTTTCCCTGGATGTCTTCTATGGAGAAATATCTCTTCATTTCTTCTGCCCATTTTTAATTATTCATTTTGGGTTGTTGAGTTTTATAAGTTCCTTATATATTTTGGATACGAATCATTTATTAAATGTCATTTGCAAATATTTTCTCCCATTCTAAAGGTTGTCTTTTGGTTTTATTAATTATATTCTTTGATGTGGAGAAGTTTTTAATCTTAATGTAGTCCCAGTAGTTTATTTTGCTTTTGTTTCTTTCGCCTAAGGAGACATATGTAAGAAAGTGTTGCTAGCGCTGATATAAGAGAAATTACTTCCTGTGCTCTCTTCTGAAATTTTTATGATGTCAGGACAGGTATTTAGTCCATTTTAATTCTCCTTTTATGTGCGTAATTTCCTTCTTTTGAATGTTGCTGTCCAGTTGCCCCAACACCATTTGAATGAATTTGGAAGTTTTCTTTCCTCTTTTATTTTTTTTTTATTAGTTTGAGAGGAAGAAGTATTAACTCATCTATAATTGTTCGGTAGAATTCGCCTGTGAAGCCATCTGACCATTTTTCTTTGTTGGGAATTTTTTGATTACTGATTTAATTTCTTTGTTGGTCATCAGTCTGTTCAAATTTTCTATTTCTTCCTGTTTCAGTTTTAGTAGGTTATATGTTGCTTGGTATTTCACCATTTCTTCTGTGTTGTTCAGTAGGTTGGCATACAGTTTTTTGTAATATTCCCTTAAAATTCTTTGTATTTTTTAGTATCCGTTGTTATTTCTCCTCTCTCATTTGTGACTTCATTTATTTGGAGTCCTTTGTCCCTTCCTCCCTTCCCTCCCTTCCCTCCCCTCTTTCCTTCCTTCTTTCCTTTTTATTTAAAGATTTTATTTTTGAGTACTGCTATACCCAACAGACTTACCAACCTCAAGATAAAGAGTCATTAGTTCCTTTGTTCCTGAAGGAGTTTCTCTGTGAAAGCTGCTTCTTTGGGACATGATCTTATATGAAAAACTAGCCTCCATGCTGTGTGCCCCAGGCTTTAAGCTGGTTGCTAGAACTCAAGAAATTCGGCCCCTTTCCCTTTTTAAACACCCAAAGGTGTTGTTTTCCTTGGTGCACTGGTCTATGTGCTGGTTTGTCTGTCTGTCACTGTTCTCCCAGGCCACAGCTGTCTCCCTACCAGAGGTCCAGGATACCTTTCTCCCCTAAACCTCATCTCCAAACTTCCTACCTTCTTTGATAATGGCCTCTTCTCTACTTTAGATCAGCCTGAGTCCTCCGATTGATACTATTCTGCCCCCATCTTCTCCACTCTGTAAAAGATTTAAGTTAATTTTTAATTTAGAAAATACTTAAAACAAGTATTGTTTATATTAATGATTTTCTACTTGAAATGAATAAGCAATGTTCTTGAAATTAGTTTTTATATTTATCTTTAATTAAATGTATGCAGTGATATTTATACAGACACATGTACACACATATATTATCTATATTTGTGTATTTAGTTAAGTATATCCTTTTTTTTAAATTTAAATGTTTTATTTATTTTTGAGACAGAGAGGGACAGAGTGTGAGCGGGGAAGGGGCCGAGGGTGAGGGAAACACAGAATCTGAAGCAGGCTCCAGGCTCTGAGCTGTCAGCACAGATCCCAATGCGGGGCTTGAACCCACGAACCCCGAGATCATGACCTGAGCCAAAGTCGGACACTCAACTGACTGAGCCACCTAGATGCCCCAAGTTAAGTATGTCTTGAGCCACAGTGTAAAATGTATTTCTCTCTGTGGGTAAGAGAAAAAGTTAGATCCTCCAGTACAGGGAGCCTGGGTGTCTCAGTCAGTTGAGCCGTCCGACTTTGGCTCAGGTCATGATCTCACGGTTCGTGGGTTTGAGCCCCGCCTCGAGCTCTCTGCTGACAGCTAGCTCAGAGCCTGGGATCTATCTTCAAATTCTGTGCCTCCCTCTCTCTCTCTGACCCTCCCCTACTCATGCTGTCTCTCTCTCTCTCAAAAATAAATAAAACATTAGAAAAAAAATTGAAAAGAAAAAGTTAGACCATCCAGTACAGTGCTCAGTTCTTCTCTGGAGATAATTGTTTATAATTTAAATAAATAAAACCTCCTTGAAGGGCTGAAATTTCATTTTATAAAGTAGTTTTAAGTTGAGAAAGTTTGAGTAATTGCTAATTAATTTTATTCTACAATGTAGATTAGAGTAAATAAATATGCTGTGGTTTATTTATTCCTAGGTACACAAAGGGATTCAGTTGTTTGAAATTTCAGAACAGCTATTGTGAATATTTCTGCACATGGTGTTTTTCTCTCTTGCTTATAAAATGGAATTGGTATGCTTAAGTGTATAGACATTGTCAACTTTACTAGAAATTGCCAAGTTCTTCCCACAGTTGTTGTAATTTAGTATAAATTATCTGTGAGCTTTTGTTTATCCATTTCATTGCCAAAGATGTAACAGCTAATTTCTTTCTGTCTTTTGGGGATTAAATGTTTCCTATTTGCTGTTTTAATTGTGCATTGATCAGATTATGGTAGAGATTGAATGTCCCATCAGGTGCTCCAAATATTAATTGACAGTTGGTCCTTTTCTGTGAATTGCTTGTTCCTATTTTAGACTCATACGAAATTTTATTTCTTGGTAATGCACATCCATACACAAGCCTGGAACCTAAAATTCCATGTTGTACTGACTGAGCCAGCCAGGCACTCTGTATTTTCTTACTCAGGATTTAAAGTTTATTTTTTTTCTATTTTTTTCTATTGAGGTTAATCCATCTGAAATTATTTTATCTGTGTTTTTGATGTACACATCTAATTTTTATTTTTTTCTGGGTAGTTTTATTGACTGATTGATTTATCTTTTCTCCCACTGATTTCTAATTCATCTCATGAGATATATCTAATTCCTCTATGTACAAGTATATTTTTAGGTGTTATATTTTGGTACCTTTGGTCTATTACCTATTTGTATACATTGTTTTAGAAACTGTTGTTTTATAATAAAGTCTTAATAAATATGTATTCTTTTCTTTAGAACTATTCTAGCTATTTTGTTCTTTAAGCTTATTTTTGTGATCTTTTCAGCTGGAAATGTGATTTGATTTTTTATTTGCGTCAAATATATAGAATATATAGACAGAGGTTTTTAATGAATATACTATTTCTTTTTTTGTTGTTTGTTTAGTTTTTCATTTAATTCTAGTGTAGTTAACATACTACATATAGTGTTGTTAGTTTCCACTGTACAGTGTAATGATTTCAGCACTTTAATATATCACCCAGTGCTCATCACTAGTGCACTCCTTAATCTCCATCACCTATTTCATCCATCTCCCCACCCACCTTCCCATCACTTTTTCTGTAGAGTCTATGCTCTATTTCCCTGGGCATTTTTATGTTCTGTGACCATAGATTTCTCTGTACCATTATCATCTTTGTCATTGCCATCATAAATACTTTAGCACTACTTTTTGTGTGTTCATAATATGTTAACCTTTTACTTATTTAATTTTTCATGTTTATTTAATTTTGAGAGACAGAGTGCAAGTGGGTCAGGGGCAGAGAAAGAGGGAGGACACAGAATCAGAAGCAGACTCCAGGCTCCACGCTGTCAGCCCAGAGCCTGATGCTGCACTCGAACTCACAAACTGTGAGATCATGACTTGAGCTGAAGTCAGATGCTTCACTGACTGAGCCACCCACACACCCCTATATTAACTTTTAAAGCCAAGTATTAATTCCTTGAGGTAAGGATTAGTCTGAATTGTTTTTGATATGAAAGTCTGAAACCTAGGGGATTAAATTATGGAGTTAGGATTTTAATTTTACTGTCTGGTTCCAGAGTCTGTCTCTTCTCTACTCTACTCTACCCTACCCTACCCTTCTATTATTTTTTCTGCGCTACGTTAAAGTACACTGTAGTATATTATACTATACTATATTGCTTGTACTATATTGCTTTTCATGGGTTTCTTGCAGAACTTCTGTTAACTGTATTGTATTTTGTGTAGTTTTTGTTCCCACAGTAAATAACAGCTTTTAAAAAATTGTAATTTCCAATAATTTATAACAGATTGTGTTAACTTTCATGTATTGATCATGCAGCCTTGTATGATCATATGAGTGAGCATATTTCATCGATTATGAGATGCGGTTTCCCCCTTATATTTTAACATCTGTGAAATCAGATAGTATTTTACAGTTGATGAGATCCTGTAATCATTGTTTTTGAAGGCATTGGTTGTGATTTATCACTGCCTGCAGTATTCATGAACTGTTTATTTTGTATCACTTAAAATGCTTAATCCACTGTAGGATACTACATTTGAAGCAAATAACTTAATTGTTATTGTCAAACAACCTAAGTCAAGTTAGAATAAATTGCCCTGAGAAGAGTTGAAAAGAAGTTTTAAAGCAATCAGAGGCTGGATTGATTGATTAATAGTTCAGTCATAGGATGGATATTTTGTTGTATTTGGATTGTTTCTTTGTTGCAAAATTTCCAGATTTGAATTGAAGCTCCTTACTTTGGCAAAAACATGAATGCATACTTTTATCAAAGTAAAGTGCCAGCATCAAAAGAAGCAAATTAGGGTTTCATTAACCTGAAAGAAGATTCTATAATAATTAAGAGATTGCTTCATCGTCAGTACTCTTGTTTTCAAGAGGACACTGTTGTTTAACAGACATTGAACAGTTCTGATTAGTAGGAAAATGAGCTAGAGCGGCACCGAAAATATGTTACTCTAAAGCAGTTTCTTTTGTTTTATTTTCTTTCTGTGTAAACTCTGTGTAAGTAAGTAAAAAAAATCAATATGTATAAAAATATTCAAAACAATAGTAACTTGTGCCATTTTACTTGGCTGTGCTGTTTTGTTTGGTTCTTTAGCGGTATGTAAAGTAATGGTTTATTCAGTAATTCGGGAGCATCTTCAGAATCTGAAATACAGGGGTGTCTGTGCAACTCAGTTTGTTGGGTATCTGACTTTAGCTCAGGTCATGATTGCATGCTTTATGAGCTTGAGCCCTGCATCAGGCTTTGTGCTGACAGCTCAGAGGCTAAAACCTGCTTTGGATTCTGTGGCTCCCTCCGGTCTTTCCCCTATTGTTGCTTTCTCTCTCTCAAAATAAATAATCATTTAAAAAATACAGTCAGTGAAATACAGTAGTAATGCTAGTTAATGCTTCCTTTGCATTTTTTTACAGTTGTTTTCTGTGAATAATGATAATTCTGCTTATCTAATGGTCTATGCACTTTAAAGAAAATACTTCCAGGACTCAGTCCTTTAAGCATCTGACTCTTGATCTCAGCTCCTTCAAAATCATGAATTCAAGCTCCACAAGCCAGGCTCAGCATGAAGCCTATTTAAAAAAAAGTAAAATACAATACAATAAAATAATTACGTGCTTCACATATTTTATCTTTAGTGATATCATAGTGTTCTTTTGGGTATATATTCTCTAAGTCCTTTCTATTGGCAGTACAAAATTTTTTTTTGTCATAAGTCGGCATTGACTTTGGGGAATATTTGGGTTACATGTATTTTTTTCTTCCTTTATCAGAGTTTATTAGTAGACTGTACATTCTCCTTGAATACACTGGATATTTCGTATTTCATCACTTTCTTGTCCTAAATTTCCTTTTTCAGTCACTCTTTTCATTTATTTCTTCTGATAACAGGTTATCTGAAACTCCTCTAAGTTGTGAGGTTTTAGTTTCCCTAAAACAGGTTGCTTAGTAAGGGATTAGCTATTTATTTGAATTTCGAGTTCGCTTGTGAAGTTGTCTGAACCTCATGTCATTTTGTGAGTAGATTTTTGACAGTTCATTTATTAGTAGTTTCTTGGTGATAAGTCTAAGCTTTTCCTCTTGGCTATTTTTCTTTGTCAGTATTTAAGGTTTTCTAGAAAAATGTGAATTTACAAGCACGATAAAATATTTTACAGGTTTGTATAATTTAAAAAACTTTTAATATTGTTAATTTCTTTTTTTCTGATGAACTATTACCACTGGTGTCTTTATTTGATTGGACTTTTCAAATAATGTTTTTATTGATCCTTTCTGCTTGTATATCTTTTCTTTTTGAATTATTTGAGTTTATTCTGCCATTCCTTTTTTTCAATAAGAACTTATTTAAAATTTTGCTTATTTTGAGAGGGAGGGAAAACACACCAGGCAGAGAAAGAGAGTCCTAATCTATGGGCTTGAACCCAGGAACTGTAAGAGCAGGACCCGAGCCAAAATCAGGAGTCAAATGCTTTAATCACATCTATTTAGTCTTTTAAAACTGTAGCCACTATTATATTTTATACTTGCCCTGCATTTCATTTCTGTTCCCATCTCTTTTATTGATTATAGTTTTACTAAATTATCTCACCCTCTTTTTAAACAATGGTTTATAAAGTAGTTGTTTCTACTTCTGTTCTTTGAGTTGTTATGCATAAATCTTAAACATACTTAATTTCATTTCAGACAATGGAAGTTAATCAGTTTTTAACCTTTTGTTTTTTTAATTTTTTTAAAATTTTTATTTATTTTTTAAATGTTTTTTTAAATTTATTTTTTGAGAGACAGAGAGAGGCAGCGTGAGCAGGGGAGGGTCAGAGAGAGAGGGAGACACAGAATCTGAAGACAGGCTTCAGGCTCTGAGCTGTCAGCACAGAGCCTGACACGGGGCTCGAACCCATGAACCATGAGATCATGACCTGAGCCGAAGTCAGACCCTTAACCGACTGAGCCACCCAGGCGCTCTTTTAACCTTCTTTTGAAGACAGCCAGAAAAAATGAAGGTTTAAATATTCATTGTAGTAAGTAATGAAAAGATCAGATGAGCCTTTTTCTTATCAGATGGATAAGAAAAAAAGATGGCTAAGGTTAAGATGAAGGGCATAATTATGTTAAGTAAATACTAGAGGAAAACTATAAAAAAAGAAGCTTATACATTGTAAGATAGGCATAGTATTTAATGTTTTCTGGGGCTATATGGAAGAAAGCTGGACTATTGAAAACTAGGATGGTGGTACTGTAATATATACATTATGTATATATAATATATATATATGAGTGGAATAAAAATTACTGTTTCATTTTTTAAAATCCATATTTAGTTACAATCCTGACAGTGAACTACATTTCTGAATGAAGAAAATGGATTAAGTGGTGGGTTGTATTTTGGCATGCTTTTCTTACCTAATTGTATGATACTGCATGGGTATGGTATTTTCTTTATATTTTAAAGTTTATTTATTTTGGGAGAAAGAGCATGTGTGTGCAGAAGAGGAGAGAGAGAGAATCCCAAGCAGGCTCTGTGATATCAGTGCAGAGCTGGATGCAGGGCTTAGACTCAGAAACTGTTAAGATCTTGACCTGCGCCAAAATCAAGAGTCAGATGTTTAACCAACTGAGGCACCCAGGCTCCCTGGTATTTTCACTTAATACTATAATTGTACAGCATGATCATAAGGAGGCTATATTTAGGATATTGTAAAGTTTCTAAGATCTTTTGCTAGGCTTAATATTCACATAAATTCTCTTGTAAAAAATCTGCTCATTCTTGGGGATTTTTTCTTTTTATTTATTTTCCTGGAAGCTTTTTATTAGTACGTCATCGGCCATGACCACGTCGTTAGCCATGACCACAAGTGAGCATTTCTTTCTCACTTTTATCAACTTTTAATACATCCTTTGTGCATTTACATTTTTGCCTTAAAATATAATTTTCTTATATTAATTTGTATTGTCATTATGTTTAAGGAACCTATCAGTAAGACTTTTTTAACATGACATGTTTTGAGTGGAAAGTAGACTTTATAAATTATCAGGGAGAAATGTTTCAGATCATTAGTTTGAGTGAACTCTAAGCAGTTTTTATTCACCCATATGGTTAAACTATTTACACTTTTAACAGATGAGACATTTTAACAGATAGCATTTTAAAAATATATAAGCAGTTCTGCAATGCCTAGCTAGATTAGTCAGTAGAGCATGTGACTCTGAGTATAGAGATTACTTTTTTTGAATCCTAAAAAAAACAAAAATATATAAACAGCGATTCTGTTCTTTGTACATCCCGTGACGTGCACGCATGTAACTTCAAAGACCACTGGCACACATTGATCTTAAGACTTTCGCCTTTTTTCTGCAGCCATTAAAACTGTGTAGACTCAAATCATGAAAGTTCAGACAATTTAAGATAGCCTTCAGTGATATGTGAATGGCATAGTTGGTTAAGTGTCCAACTTTGGATAGGGTCGTGATTTCACAGTTTGTGGGTTCAAGCTCCCTGTCAGGGTCTCTGTTATCCACACAGAACCTGCTTCAGATCCTCTGCCCCACCAACTCTGTCTGCTCCTCCATTGCTGGTTCTCTTTCAAAACAAATAAATAAATATATATATATATTTTTAAATAGACCAGATATACTAGGAAAGAATTGAACTAGAGGATTGGATTATTAAAACGATAAGAAAGCAAAATAATTAAAATGTATATGAGAAACATAATTGATGAATTAAAATCCCTGTGTACTTTTTTTCTTAGTTTCTTACGCTCTACTGTCCTTAATTGGAAAAGTTGGATTGATAATCCTTACCAGTTTGCATAAATATTTGAGATAATTTAATCTTATTGCAATTTTTGGCATCTAGCAAATTATCTATAAATGATGGTTTAAGGATGGAGCAGAATAGATTAAAATTAGCATGAATACAAATCAAAAGTGTTAACACTGGACTTTTATTTCTGATTTTGTTTACGTAGCCATGATAGACTTACATACAAAACAAAACAATATCTAAGATCTTTCTCTCAAGCATATGTTAAATTTAAAGATTCATAAATTAAAGAAGAATAATGGATTGGAAGAGTCTTCCTTAAAATGAGTACATATGGATTAGTGCAATTCCAATGCAGCTTTTAAAAAGAAATTTAAAGATGTCAAATAAAAACGTATCTACGTAGATACCAGTAGCTCTTTAAAAATTTGGGAATTAAGGGGCACCCGGGTGGCTCATCGGATAAGCATCCAGCACTTGGTTTGGGCTTACGTCATGATTGAATAGTTCATAAGCTCGACCCCCACTTTGAGCCCCATAGACAGTGTGGAGCCTGCTTATTGGGATTCTCTCTCTCTCTCCCCCTCTTGCAGTGTCCCTTTAACGTGCTCCATGTCTCTCTGTCAAACAAATAAACTTAAAAAATTATCAGGTAGCCAAAAGTCAGTGGAGAGATGTATAAAACACTTAAGTAAACTATTAACCAGTAAAAGGATATAAATGTTCATTTTTTCCCCTGTAAGACTGGAAAATTTTAAAGTATTAATATACAGCTCTTGATACATGTTAGGGAAATAGGTACTTGTATATTACTGGTAAAATCATGTAAAACATAAATTGTGAACTGCTTTTTGTGGACAGAAGTTTAACAACATCAGTGTTTACATGTACAAAATACTCTGACTCACATGACCTTTCTCAAATTTTCTTGTAGAAATATCCACCAACTTGTAAGCAAAAATTTTTAAAAAGCACTAATCTGCATTTTTTACAGCCATTGGATAATAAAATGTTGAGAAAAATGTAAACAATATTTCTTTCAATTTGAATATGTATGGCTGAATAATGTCACAGCCATAACATACTACATTTACTTAAAGACCAAGTTACAGATGTTAATTTTATTTTCCAAAAATCTAGGATTTTGAGCATTTCTTAATTTCCATTTACTGGAGAGAAAGAGCTCTTCCTAGAAAGACCCTAATGGTGTAGAAGTAGTTTATAAAAATGCTGAATTATCTTGAGGACTTATTAGGTTGGCATCAAGGTGGTAAACACTGATTTCAGGGGTTTCGTTGGTATACACATTTAGTAGCACACACATACACACATAAGTAACCATTACCCTGATTTTTTAAAGTAATCTCTACATCCATTTTGGGCTTGAACACAGGACTCAGAGATTAAGTGTTGCATGGGTCTCCCAACTGAGCCAGTCAGGAGCCCCATCCAATTACCCTGATTTATAAAAAGCTGTTGCCAGTAACATAGAAGCCTCCTGGATCCCTTTCCCAGTCAGTTATTCCTCTGTCTCGAAGTAGGAAACACTAATCAGACTTTTGTCATCAGTGATATGATTTGCTTGTTTGTAAACTTTATATTACTTAAAACATTATAAAATGTATTTTATGTCATGTGTGCCTGGCTTTTTAGAGCAAGATTTTGTCTGTAAAATACATCCATGAAATTGTGTGTGATAGTTCATTCTTTATCATTATGTACAATCAGTTACAGAGCTGACATAAACTTCAGTTAGCATATCTATTCTGATATTTAGTATTTAGATTCTGTAAAGTTGTAAGCAGTTTTAAAGCAGACCTTTATAGAACGTATGTGTACATTCTTTAGTACCAGTATGTAAACATTCCAGTTAAATATAGATACATCAGTATAATTTTATAGGATTTTAATTCAAGGCAGAGGTTTAGGGGAAATTGACATTTCCTGATAGTGTTTTTCCTCAGAGCCAGATGATTAATTTATTTGTCCTTTAAAAAGAATCCTGCATTTCATTTAATATGGCCAATGCGATATTTCTTTAAGTGTTACATAAAGAAGTTATTGTAAATAACTATTCTATTATAAATAGAATTATTTTGTACTACTCTACAAACTTATGATGATAGTTTTTCAGTTTATTCTTTGGGATTCCCTGGCTATATTATATATGTTAGAAGTTTGACTGTAACCTTGGATTTATTTATCTTCTCTATTGCATCAGTTAGCAGTTTCCAGTATTAAATGCAGCAGTGTTAAGGTCATCTTAGTTTGATTTCTTTTTTTTTTTTAATGTTTGTTTATTATTGAGACAGAGAGAAACAGAGCATGAGTAGGGGAGGAGCAGAGAGAGAGACACACACACAGAATCGGAAGCAGGCTCCAGGCTCTGAGCTGTCAGCCACAGAGCCCGACGCGGGGCTCGAACCCACAAACCGTGAGATCATGACCTGAGCTGAAGTCGGACACTTAACCGACTGAGCCACCCAGGTGCCCCATCTTAGTTTTATTTCTAACTACATTGTGAGCATGTAGTATTAAAGATTAAATTTAAGATTTAAACATGCTGTTCTACTTTAGAATGATATTAACAGTATTCTTCCATTGGTGTCAGCTGATTTGTGTTGTAGAAACACTATGGTGGCAGATTCGTTTTGAAATTCTGTATATTTGCACACATACACATACTATTATTTTTTATTCCATTGTAATGAATATTTTGTTTTAAATTTTAAAAGCCAATGTTGACGGGAGTCTGGGTGGCTCAGTCGGTTGAGTGTCTGACTTCGTCTCAGGTCATGATCTCGTGGTTCGTGAGTTTGAGCCCCACGTCGGGCTCTTTGCTGATAGCCCAGAGCCTGAAGCCTGCTTCACATTCTGTGCCTCCCTCTCTCTCTGCCCTTCCCCTGCTCATGCTTTGTCTCTGTCTCTCAAAAATAAACATTAAAAAAAATTTTTTTAACTGATGTTAAATTTTAAGTTTTTTAGCATCTATTCAGAATATCCTCGTTTTTCTCTAGTTATTTTTCTAGTTATTAATGTAGTCTCTTTGGTCCCATTTCTTGAATAAACTTATTTTATCAAGGGGTGATAATGGATCACATTTGGAGGTGCTTGACTTGGGTCATAATTAATGGAGTTTGGGACTGATTTGAATTATTTTGTTACGTTTTGATTTTGGTGATTTATTGTTTTTTCTAAAAGGTATTGTGGAAGGCTTTTTTTGTAGAATACATCTTTTTAAAACTTGTGCAAAAATTTCTCCTGTGAACAATTTGGTTTCAAGGTGTTTCAAATGCTTACATTAGGCAACTTAACTTTTTTTTTTTTTTTTGACTGCTTGAATTTTCTATCTTTCCACATTTTAATACTGGTAACTTCTGTTTCTCAGTAGATGTTTTAAAATTCGTTTTATCATACTGGTATGGAATAATATAATATAAGCAGTTTTTTTAATGTATGATCATTTTTTCTTTTTTCTATTAAAATGCAGTTGTGTGCTTTCCACTTTATTTCCGCCTTTAGTTTACTACCTGTTTTTTATGTCTCTTCATACCCTCACCGCAAAAAAATGAAATTTGGGTTTAACTAGAACAGTAGATTTAATTGCTTCTTTAGGTTAGCTAAGGAGCATTATTTATTATCATGAAAGAAATGTTACTCAGCTTTTTACCAGTTCCAGTTTTTTCCTATTAAAAATTCTGTTACGGACAGTGTGATTTCTCTTTAAATTCTAGCCATGTAAATTTTGTGTATACCTTGTATACGTTTTTGGTTTTCTGAGCATGATGTAAGACGGGGAACCTAGATTAAAGTTATATTAAAAGATTTAAAAGGCATAAATATATGTTTGGGAGGTCAGAATCAGAAAAATGATTTTTGCATATGTATTAGCAAGCATATAGTTTATTTAAAATGTGTTAAATAAATACTGTGTTGAAACTTGTCCCGTTTTAATATACAGTATTTAGGTTTGAGATAAGATAAAAGTGTCTAGGAATCAAGAGCTATAGATTATAGTCATTAACATAATTAACATAGAGGAAATATTGCTGAAGACTTTGTATGGCATTTTTATTGTTTTAAAGAGTGAAAAATGTTTTTCTGTATTTCCTAGATTTCCTCTCTTAATTTTTCTTCACACTATAAAATTTTCAACTGTGAATTCTCTTCAAGAAGCTCATAATCTTAATTTTTATGGTCTGTGTCAGAATTATCAAGATCATGATCCTTGCATCCAGAGGGCAGAAGTATTAGATTAATGTGAGTTAAATACTAGGTTTAAGGTAAAATATTTTCAGGACATTTGATAGTCAGACTAAATGTTATGGTTTCTTCATCTAAATTTTAGTCTCATGTTTCCTGATTATTTTCTGCTTATTTGTCTTCAGATTCAGCTAACATCTAGGTCTAATTTCTTCTGTGAAGACCTTGGCAATTTGATTTAAATTATCAGATCATGTTCTTACACTTTTACTTCTTACAATGACGGGACCTCTTTGGAAAATATTCCACTTAAGAGCATGGTTTTGTTCTGATTATTGGAGGCAGTTGGCAGTTCTTACTCAAGGAAGGTTACTAAATTTAGTAAAGTGTAATCATCTTGAAAAGCAAAAAAAAAAAAATGCTATTTATTTATTTAGTTGCCAATTTCAGGGGAAAGTTACCAGTCAAATGTATTATTGAACAGTGATTGATCATATTATTAAAAATAGTATAAATAAGCCTTTTTTTATAGGTTAGACCACATATTAATAAATGCATATGATATAAAATTACAGTCAGCTCTTAACTTTGGAAAGATGTAATAAATTAGTAGCTGTCTTTCCAGAATAGAGTCCTAGAGTGCAAACCACAGTTAATGGTAGTTTCTCACCTTTTTTGAACTCTAGTTTCTTCCTGTTTGTGGTTTTGATTCAGTTCTCTGTGGCATATATGACTGATGATATGAACCAGTCACTGTTACCAATGAAGATTGACATTAGAAGATTGACATTAGTAGCATCTTCATATGTGAATATTTGTGCATTCATTGATTCTGTTGTTGACAGCTCAATAGGCTTAACTCCACTTTGGAGACCTAACCTCCAGAAAAGTCCATGGTGTCAAATACCAAGGTGAAAGTGGTAAGGTAGCATAAAAAGCTAAAAGAAAAGTTAAAAAGTTAAAAAGTTTAAAGAATGAAATGCTGTCCCTGTAGGCTGCAAACTTGGGTGACAGGAAATTATGCCTGTTAGCTTGTGATTAATATTGCAGAACATCCTGAATTTTGGAGAACTGATGGAAGTTATTCTGAGCAGTGTGTTGAAACAGTGCTTTGAGAGGGTTGGTCTTTCTCCAGATTGCAGGAATGTTTTAGCACTTGACATTAATTAATTAACATTAATTTTCTGGCAATAAGATTTCTAGTCATTTTTTTGTGAGTGTGGGAATGTCAGAAAAAAGCAGAGCCATTTGAGAGGCTATTTTTTTTTTTTTTATCTCTAGAGATTAGGAAACAAGGGATCTGTGATTAAATGGTGATCATATGAATAAAAAAAGTGATGGGACTTATAATGGAGAAGCTTCAGGAGAAGGGAAAGACAAGACTCGACATCCCAACTGACTTGCTCTTATAAAGAGGAAGCTGAAGCTGGGTTTTCTCCATAGAGTATTTAGCAGTCTGGTGAGTACTGGGTCCTACTTTCAGTATGTAGATTTGAGGAATCATCTGTGC
Organism: Cryptoprocta ferox; assembly: GCA_028646485.1. Lineage (NCBI taxonomy): Eukaryota > Metazoa > Chordata > Mammalia > Carnivora > Eupleridae > Cryptoprocta > Cryptoprocta ferox. The sequence goes on along the minus strand of JAQQST010000022.1, from coordinate 982,564 downwards.
CAGTAGTAGTTGAAACTATGGGAATAAAGAGCAAGCAGAAGAAAAGAGGGCTGACTGCACAACTCTAGGCAGGCTGCAGTAAGCAATGAGAGGAGCCAGAGGAACCAGCTCTTAGGACCAGAAGAAAACTGTGATAGCACTTAAAACAACTAAGGAGAGATTTTCAAAATTGAGGGATATATATATATATACCCCTCACATTTTGTGTATTCATCCACTGTTGGACATTTAGGTATCTGGGCTATTAGGAATAATACTTCAGTGAAAAAATGACTGCAGATAGGTCTTCAAACCTAATGATTTCATTTCTTTTGGATATATATACCTAGACTAGGATTGTTGGATCATATTGTAGTTTAAATTTTTGAGGAACCTCCCCCCTTACTGGTTTCCATAGTGATTGTACCAGTTTACATTCCTATCACAGTATACATGAAAGGACATCCTTCCTCCATATCCTTGTCAACACTAATCATCTGTGTTCTTTTTAATAATAGCCATTCTAACAGATATGAGGGGAATATCTAATTATGGTTTGATTTACATTTGCCTGATAAGTAATGTCATGCTTCTTTTCATGTTCCTAAAGGCCCTTGTATGCTTTTCTTCCCCCAGAAACCGTACCTTCAGTTAGCTGTCCTATTTTTTTTCAGGTTTTTAATTTTAAATTACATTCTAGTTTTAAATTCTAGTTAACATATAGTGTAATATTGGTTTCAAGAGTAGAATTTAGTAATCCATCCCTCACATACAACATCCAGGGGTCATTCTAATAAATCTCTTTAATACCCATCACGTATTTAACCTATCTCTCACCCATCTCCCTCCATCAACCCCATTTGTGCTGTATACTTAAGAATATTATTTTCTGCTTATTTGTCTTCAGATTCAGCTAACATCTAGGTCTAATTTCTTCTGTGAAGACCTTGGCAATTTGATTTAAATTATCAGACCATGTTCTTACACTTTTACTTCTTACAATGACGGGACCTCATTGGTTTGCATCCCCCTCTTTTCTTTTTCCTTTCACTATGTTCATTTGTTTCCATCTGAGTGAAATCCTATGGAATTTGTCTTTCTCTGACTTACTTCACTTAGCATAATATATCAGATCTAGCTCTGTGCCTGTGCAGATGTCAAGCTTTCCACTTAATGGTTGAGTAATATTCCATTTTATGTACTCACCTCTTCTTTATCCAGTATCAATTGATGGACATTTGGGCTCTTTCTGTAATATGGCTAGTGTTGATACTGATGCTGTAAAGATGAGGGTGCATGTATCCCTTTGAATCTGTATTTTTGTGTCCTCTGGGTAAAGACCTCATAGTTCAACTGCTGTGTCATAGGGTATTTCTGTTTTTAACTTATTATTTTAATATTTGAGAGAGAGTGCATACCCACAGAAGCGGGGAAGGGCAGAGAAAGAGAGGGAACAGAGGATCCCAAGCAGGCTCTGCACTGACTGCAGAGAGCCGGATGTGGGGCTGAAGTCAGACACTTAACCAACTGAGCCACCCAGACACCCTTGTTTTTGCCTTAACTTTCTTACCTATTGGAGGAATCTCCATACTGTTTTCCAGAGTAGTTGAACCATTTTGCATTCTCACCAACAGAACAATAGGGTTCCCCTTTCTCCACAGCCTCATCAGCATCTGTTTCCTTAGTTGTTAACTTTAACAGATGTGAGGTGGTATCTCAACATGGTTTTGATTTGAATTTTCCCTGATGATGAGTGATGTTGAGCATGTTTTCATGTGTCTGTTGGACATCTTGATGTCTTTGAAAAAGTGTCTGCCATGTCTTCTGCCCATTTTTTAACTGGATTATTTATTTTTGTTGTTGAGTTTGATAAGTTCTTTATAGATTTTTGGTACAGATCTGTTGGTTAACTTTTAGTTTTATTGAGTGTTTTCTTCCCTTTGCAGAAGCTTTTTATCTTGATGAGGTCCCAGTAGTTCATTTTTACTTTGGTTTCCCTTACTTCCATAGACCTATCTAGTAAGAAGTTGCTGTGACCAAGGTCAAAGAGGTTACTGCCTGTGCTCTCCTCTAGTATTTTGATGGTTTCTTGTCTCACATTTAGGTCTTTCATCCATTTTGAATTTGCAGAAGAAAATGGTACAGTTTCATTCTTCTGCAAGTTGCTTTCAGTTTTTTGTCTGTTTCACTTGTTGAAGACACTTTTTAACGTTGGAATTCTTTCATTCTTCGTTAACCATATAGTTGTGGGTCTAATTCTGGGTTTCTTTTCTGTTCCATTGATCTTAGTGTTTGTTTTTGTGCTAGTGTACCACACTGTCTTCATGACTACAGCTTTGTAATACAGCTTGAAGTCCAAAAAATGATATTTCCAGCTTTGCTTTGCTTTTTCACGATTGCCTTTGCTATTCTGGGTCTTTTGTGGTTGCATACAAATTTTAGGATTATTTTAGCTCTGAAAAATACTGATGCTATTTTAATAGGGATTTCATTAATTGTGTAAATTGCTTTGGATAGTGTAGACTTTTAAAAAATTTTAATGTTTATTCTTTTTTTAAATTATTTTTTAAAATTTTTTTAAATATTTATTTTTGAGAGAGAGGAGGGGAGGGTCAGAGAGAGAACAGAGCCTGACACGGGGCTTGAACCCACAAACCGTGAGATCATGACCTGAGCAGAAGCCAGATACTCAACCGACTGAGCCACCCAGGCTCCCCTGTTTGTTCATTTTTTGAGAGAGAGAGAAAGAGACAGAGCATGAACAGGGAGGGGCAGAGAGAGAGAGGGAGACACAGAATCCGAAGCAGGCTCCAGGCTCTGAGCTGTCAGAACAGAGCCTGACACATGGCTCGAACCCACAAACTGTGAGATCATGACCTGAGCCGAAGTCAGATGCTTTAGTGACTGAGCCACCCAAACACCCCTACACATTTTAATAACATTTGTTCTTCCAATCCATGAGCATGGAATGTTTTTCCATTTCTGTCTGTCATCTTTTATTTCGTTCATCAGTGATGCATAGTTTTCAGAGTGGATCATTTACTTCTTTAGTTTGGTTTATTCCTACATATCTTACGGTTATTGGTGCAGTTGTAAATGGGATTAGTTTATTGATTACTTTTCTGCTGTTCAATAGTTGATACAAAGAAATGCAGCAGATTTTGCTGTTCTGATTTTGTATCTTGCAACTCTGCTGAATTCATGTATTAGTTCCAGCAGTTTTTTTGTAGTCTTTGCAGTTTTCTCTGTAGAGTATCATACCATCTGCAAGGAGTCAACATTTGACTTCTTCCTTGCTGATTTAGATGCCTTTTATTTTTGTGATGCCACTGCTATGTCTTTGACAAAATGTCAGTTCAATTCCTTTTCTCATTTTCATTTTGTTTTGTTTTGGGGGGTATTTTTTGCTTTTGAGTAGTATGAATTTCTTACATAGTTTGAATATTAACCCCTTATCAGATTATTATTTGCAGATCTTTTCTCTAGTTCCATCAGTTGCCGTTTAATATTTGTTTCATCTTAAAAGCTGGTGCAGAAGCTTTTCAGAAAGTTTCATGTATCCCATATGTTTATTTTTCTTTTCTTGTTGGTATTTTTTGTGTCATATCCAAAAAATTATTGCTAAGGCCAATATCAAGGATCAGTGTTTGGGTCCTTTTCTGTTTTGCTCTAGGAGTTTTAACATTTCAGGACTTCTGTTTATTTACATTTCAAGTTAATTTTTCTGAATTGTATAAGATAGGAATCCTGTTTTACTTTTGGCATGTGATCATCCAGCTTTTTCAATAGTGATCATCCACATTTTTCAATATTATTTGTTAAAAAGACTGTCCTTGTACTATGGAATATTCCTGGCTCCTTTGTACACTATTATTTGACTGTGAAGTTATGGGTTACTTTCTCGGCTTGATTCCTTAGTGATTCCATAGATAATTTTAATATTGTGTTTTCTGTTATTGCGAAAAATACCATTGGAATTTTAACGGGACTTTCATTGAATCTTTATATAGTTTTGGGTAGTATAGATGTTTTACTTTATTAATTCTATCCATTAACATGTATCTTTCCTTTTATTTTGTCTTCATTTTCTTTTATCAAACTGTTGTACTTTTTAGTGTACTGATTATTTACTTCCTTGCCTAAATTTAATCCTAAGCATTTTTTTTTTGATGGCTGTTTTGAATGGGATTGTTTTTCAGATAGTATGTTATTAGTGATTAGATACCCCACTGTTTTTGTATGTTGATTTTGTATTCTGCAGCTTTAGTGAGTTTATTGATTGCATCCAGCAGTTTTTTTAGTCTTTCTGATTTCCTAACTAAAATGGTAATCCGCAAGTACAAACAATTTTACTTCCTAATTCTGATTCATTCTGTTTCTCTATTATATTGCCTAACTGATTTAGCTAAGAATTCTACTACTATGTTAAATAGGAGTGGTATTGTAGGCACCCCTGTACCTGATCACACAGGGTGATCTTTCAGTATTTATGATCTGAGCTGTGGACTTGGTATATATTATTTTTATCCTTCATTTTTTTAATGTGGTGCATCACATCTACTGAATTGTATATGTTGAATTATTTAAATAACATTTTTATGGTTTATAATCATTGTAATGTGTTGTTGAATTCAGTTTCCTAGAATTTTATTGAGAAATTTTGCATATGAATGTATCAGAGATAGAGGTCTGTAGTTTACTTTTCTTGTATTGTCTTTACTTAACTTTGATCTGAGGCTAATGCTAGCCTCGTAAAATAACTTTGGGAGTGTTTTCTTAGGTGTTTTGAAAGACTTTAAGAAGGATTGTATTCGTTTTTCTTAATTGTTTGATAGAACTTGTCTATCAGAACCTTCTGGTCCTGAACTTTTCTGCATTGGGAGGTTTTATTTACCAAATCAGTCTTCTTACTGTCCATTTAGATTTTCTATTCAGAATCCAGTCTTGGAAAAGCATATGTGTCTAAGACTGTGTACATTTTTTGTAGGCTTTGTTTTCTGTGTATTTTGTAGTTCTGTGTTACAAGTACTTGAATCTTCTGGCTTGCCTTTGAGAGTTGATTACTTTCCATATTGGTAAGTTTTCATTCTCTTGTTTTTTGTGTATCTATTGTAGATTTATTGCTTTATGTTACCTTGAGAGTTGACATCGTCTTATTGTAATCTGTTTCAAGTTGTTAAAAGCTGAACTTTGATGACATATAAAAGCTATACTTTTACTCTCCTTTCCCAAATTCTGTTTTTGTTGTCATGGTTTTTTTCATATTGTGTATCCACTAACAGATTGTAGCTGTAGTTATTCTGAATTTGACTATTTACTTACTTTTATTGGAGTACATTATATTTTCATATGTTTTTATGTTACTAATGACCTAGTTTTCGTTTTAGCACGGAGAACTCCTTTCAGCATTTCTAAGACAGATCTTGTAATGATGAAGTCTTTAAGTTTTTGTTTATTAGGGCAAGAATTTATCTTTTCTTCATTTTTTAAGGACAGTTATGCTAGTTATTTATTCTTGGTTGGTAATTTTTCTTTCAACACTTTGAACATGTTATTCTGCCGTCTCCTTCCTAGCTTGTAGTGTTACTGCTGATTAAAAAAATTTTTTGTAATACGTTGATAGCCTGGTGGGGATTCCCTTGTATGAGTGATTTTTTTTTTTCTTGGTCTTGCTGCTATTATAAGCTTCTCTCTTTAATTTTAGACAGTTGTATTACAATGTCTTGGAGAAGATTGGGGTTGAAATTTTATGGGGTTTATGACTTTCATAAACTTAGATATCCAGATCTCCACAGTTTAAGCCTTTATTTCCTTAAATCAACTTCCCTCTCCCTCCTCTTTTTCTTTCTTTTCTGGAACTCCAGTAAAGTGTAGGTTATTTCCCTCCATGATATCTTGTACTCATGTAGGTTGTCCTCACCCTTTTTTATTTTTAATTTTTTCTGAGTAGATTATATCAAAGAGTGTCTTCTGTTCCACATATTTTGTCTTCTGCTTGTTCTCTTTCTTGAATCTTTCTATGTTATTTTTCTATTTTATTCATTGTACTCTTGACCCTGGAACAACAGGGGTGTTAGAGACACTATCAAAATCTGCATATAACTTTTGACTTCCCCAAAAAACTTAACTGATAATAGCTTATTGTTGACTGGAACCCTTATCAATAATATAAATAGTCGATTAACATATTTTGAATGTTGTCCAAACATTGTACATCTTTTTTTTAAGTTTCATTTATTTATTTGAGGGAGAGAGAGAGAGAATCCCAAGCAGGCTTCTCACTCTCAAATCAGAGCCGAATAGAAGGGCTTGGACTCATGAACCATAAGATCATAACCTCAGCTGAGATCCAGAGTCAGACGCTTAACCAACTGCATTCCCTAATCTTCCCATATACGTAGATCGTTTTTATTATTCCTCTTTTTTAAACTTTTCATTTTGTTTGTATATTTTTCTGATTTTGTTGAATTATGTTTTCTTGTAGCTTACTGAGCTTCCTTAAAAGTACTTCAAATTCTTATTATAGGTTGCAGATCTCCATTACTTTGGGGTTGGTTAATAGAAAATTATTAATGTTCCTCTGATGATACCATGTATCCTTGATGTTTAATATTCCTTGAAATCTGGTATTGTCTTCACATTTGAAGAAGTCAGTCATCTCCTCTAATGTTTACTTCTTATTGGGTTTGGTAGGGAAACAGTTTCCTGTAGCCCTGTTAGAAACTCAGGCTTTTTTCATACCTTGTCTGTGAATATGCCTGCTGCACAATTCTAGCTCCCTCTTTTAGGAAATGCTTACAATTGTGTGCATCTCTCAATTCTGCAAAGCCAGGCTGGGTATAGCCTGTGGTTTGCTCTTCGTAGGAGGTGCTGATTCTCAAGTTTGTGTGGTTTCTCCCAATCACACAGAGTCAAGCCTGTTCTTACAGGAGCCAGCTCTGGGGTTGAGTGTTTGTATAGTTAAACCAGTGTTGAGGTTGTCCGTGGGCTAATTGGTGGAATCCACAAGCAAGGCATATCCAGCATCTTGTGGAAGAGTTCTCTGATGGAATCACAAAGCAGTTAGTAGGATTGCATCCCATTGGTGCCCTCCTTCCAAGAGCCCTATTTATTTCAGCTGCTTTCTGCTCCACTGTCATGAAGCACATCTCAGTATTCTGGAGAGGGTGAAAAAGAGGTGGGCCTCTTTGGCAGTGTCCTGCACAGCTGGGGAACCTGGGCACTCATTTACAGGCTTTTACTTTCTCCCTTGGGAAAAAGAACAGGCCTAAAGGGGTGATATCAGTAAAGTGAAACTATTCCTCTTCATCCTTTTGATTCTCTTTCTCTCTCTCTCTCTCTCTCTCTCTCTCTCTCTCTCTCTCTCTCTTTCTCTTCCTCTTTCTCTGTCTTCTCTCCCTTCCTCCCTCCCTCTCTCTCTTCCTTTTCTTCTGTGTTCCTTTTTTTTTAATATTTAATTCTTTGCCTAATGTAACGCTGGAACTTCTCCACTATAGAAGTTTGACTCACACTTGCCTCTCTCATCTCTTGGTGATTGTCTCAATTGGTGTTTTGGGGGGCAAGGACAGTAGAAAGTTCTTACTCCACCATGATGATCCAGGTTGAACGTAATCAGAGCTAGTGAGATTGATTTTTATCAGGAAACTTAAAGATACTTTAAATACTGTATCATTTTTATAGTATTCTTAATTGATCTAATTACATGTAGTTTTACTTAATTTTGCTTACAAAATTTTTAAAGTTTATCCTGGTATTTTTAATTTATTCTTTTAATGTTTGTTATTTATTTTTGAGAGAGAGACAGAGACAGAGACAGAGAGAGTGTGTGCAAGCAGGAGAGGAGCAGAAGGAAAGGGAGACACAGAATCTGAAGCAGCTCCAGGATCTGAGCTGTCAGCACAGACCCTGATGGTGGGGCTCAAACCCACAAACCATGAAATAAATGACCTGAGCTAATGTCAGACGCTCAACTTACTGAGCCACTCAGGTGCCCCATAATGGCCTTTTTTAAAATGTTTTATTTATTTTTGAGAGCAAGCACATGAGCAGGAGAGGGGCAGAAAGAGACGGACACAGGGGATCTGAAGCCGGCTCTGCACTGAAGGCAATGAGCCTGACACAGGGCTTGAACTCAGGAACTCTGAAATCATGACCGGAACCAAAATGAGATGCTCAACTAATTGAACCACCCACACACTCCCAAGACGGGGAAAGAAATAGAAAGCCAGAGAGGTTGGGAAGGGAAAACAGTAACAACTTATTTAGACCAAGAACATTTTCCCCTTTTTTGTGGCTAAAAAAATATTTACTAATGTAGACTTCTTGGCCTTTTTATTTGAAGCATTTTAAGTAAATAACATAAAACCTCCTATTTCTTGACTTGAATATGTCTTGGAGGTTACATATGTTGGCAGGTATTTTTATAAACTAAACTTGAGTTGCTTACTTACATATTTCCTTAAGAACCATGTACTATTATATATGAACATTAAGAGATACGTAAGTATTATTATTTTTTTTTTTAAGGGCAGGAGACTCTCAACCACAATCATTGCAGATATATGGGGCTTGATGTCACAACTCTGGGATCCTATCAGGCACTCAACTGATTGAGCCACCCAAGAGCCCCCATAAATACTCCTGTAAAAAGTGTAAGAAAGATAGAAGTGTAAAGACTTTAGAAATTCAGAGGAGGGACAGATAGTTTTTAGCATTTTTTTTTTATGTGTACATGGGGGAGAGACACGTAGGGGATAGATCAAGGCACAGGTGATATGGAAAACATTTCTGGTAGAAGAAAAACAAAGCCAAGTATAATGTTTATGCCTTATAAATACCAAAATTATGTTAGGTATATTTGTTTCCCTAAGAAAGAGACAGAAATAGAGATTGGGGACTTTGGAGGAGAGGAGGGGAAGATAAGTAAAGGGAAAGTAGAAGATAATGGTATTTAGGACTGGATGTGAGGATTGTAGGCTAAGGAGCTTGAATTTTATATGGAGTGAGCAGGAAGCCATTAAAACATTTATCATTATCCCGGCGCCTGTGTAGCTGAGTCCTTTAAGCGTGTGACACTTAATTTTGGCTCAGGTCAGCATCTCACCATTCATGAGTTTGAGCCCCACATCAGGCTTAGCACTGACCGCGCAGAGCCTGCTTGGAACTCTCTCTCTCTCATTCACTGTCTCTCTGCCCTTCCCAGCAGATACATTCTCTCTCTCTCTCTCACACACACACACACACTCTCTTTCTCAAAATAGATTAGTAAACTTAAAAAAAAAATGCCAATAGAAGTCTGACACCATTTAAATTATGCATTACAAAATTCACTAATTTTTACATGTGTTAAAATGTACTCAAGTTTGGGGGGCGCCTGTGTGGCTCAGTCGGTTAAGCGTCCAACTCTGGCTCAGGTTAGGATCTCTCGGTTTGTGGGTTCGAGCCCCGCGTCAGGCTCTGTGCTGACAGCTAGCTCAGAGCCTGGAGCCTGTCTTTGGATTCTGTGTCTCCCTCTCTCTCTCTCTCTGACCCTCCCCTGCTCGTTCTGTCTCTCTTTGTCTCTCAAAAATAAATTAAAAACATAAAAAAACTTTTTAACATACTCAAGTTTTGTTTTAATTAGATAGGTTAAAGTATCAGATACAAAAATAGTTGTCTTGAAGAAAGAAGTATATATTCAACAGGCATGAGGAGAATGAGTCATGTCATTCCGTGAAGGGCCACATAGGGCAAGGATCATAGGAGGAGGCTAGACAGCATGGCATGGAAGCCTGTATTAGGAAGGAATAGGCAATCTGTGGTATATTTGGTAGTTTAGGATTTGCCATTTTAAATAATTTCCTTGGGGTATTTTATGGTATGGGGAATGTTGGGTTAGTATGTAGATTGATGTTTGGGGATGTGGGCTCTGATTGGTTGGTTTGTATTATGACAGTGCACTTTAGAGGGAAGACATTTGTTCTCTGTAGGGTTTAGGTAGCTCTGGAAGAAGCTCTCTTTCCAGGATCAAGGTTCCCAGTGACAAAGCATGAAGTATACAGAAAATAAGAAATTACGAGTAAACTGCATATAACTACTTGAAGTTCTAATAGGCATACATTTTGTGTATCTTCAGCAAAAATTATAAAGATTAGCAACTCTATCAACATTTTTGAAGTTGAATTAGAAAATGAGACAGTGGAGATGGTAAAACCAATTAAGAGGCTTAGTACTTGGTGGGGCACCTGCGTGGCTCAGTCAGTTAAGTTTCCGACTTTGCTCATCATGATCCTTGTGTTCACGGGTTTGAGCCCCATGTTGGGTCTCTGTGCTGACAGCTCAGGTCCTGGAGCCTGGTTGAGATTCTGTGTCTCCCTCTTTGCCCCTCTCCTGCTCGTGTTCTGTCTCTCTCTTTCTCTCAAAAATAAACAAACATTATATAAACAGACAAATAAATAAATACACTTTTATATTTATATAATGATATATATTTATATAACATATATACTTAATTTTATTTTTATATATGTAAAAGAGACTTATATAGTACTTGAAATTAAGTAAGTCATGGCCTTTGATAATTCTTGCTTTCTTGTTCCCTCTGTCCGCTCGCATGCTTACTTACTTTTTAGGACTGTATTTGTACTTTAACTTTTTTTTTTTTAACTGGCTGTTTATCCTGTCCATCCTAAGGCAAATTTGGTAAATAACCTTCTTCAACTCTCTCTTTTTTGAGAGAGAAGAAAAGAGGAAGAGGGGGTGGGGGTAGAGACAGATAAAGAGCATATGCACACAAGTCTTAATGGTTTAAGGTATCTTCTACATGATAGCTTCATTTTACTTTGTTCAAAGATGAATTTATGTTTTACCTTTTGTAGCTGGTACCAATTCACCTGTGGCCTGGAGAACATAAATATACTGTGAGAATAATTTCTGCAGTCAGAAGGTCAGTTAAGATAGGTCACTTATAAGCTACACAAAAATCTTCAGAGTGTTTACCATTGTTAATGAATTTTTAATTTTTATCATTTTATAATTTAGGAAGGAAGATTGCAGACTACATTACATTAAAAAGTGTAGTAAAATTTTGCTGAAACTCCCCCAGTACAAATTGTGTTAAGGTGAACGTGAAAGAGTCATTGGATTGCTGGTAGAGAAGAGGCAAGAAGGGGTCATCTGGGATATAAGAAGTGTTGTGTATTGCAATCTGAGTAATGTTAATATAAGTTTAAATATATAGTTATAAGTATAAACATTTATATATAAATTATTAAGCAGAACATTTAAGATGTGTTCTTTATGTAACTAGTACTGTAATTAAAACAAACAGAAGAATTCCCAAACACAGTGAACTTGTTTCACTGCCCTTTCATGCATTAAATGATAGAGCTGCTCATTCATCAGTGTAAATCAGATGTTCCCTTTTATTTTATATTTGATAGGTTTTTGATAAATTAAGAAATTTATTTTCAGAAATGTGAAGATCATGATGACATTTTAAGTATGTGATACTATTAATATTTGGTATATTTTATTTCCTGGCTTAGGAGCTGTGACTAATGATCAAAGGCCATGGATGAAGGTGAACTTGAATTGCAGCCGCAAGAGCCAAACACCTTTTTCAATGGAATAGGTATATCTAATTCATCTGTTGTTCCACCTCCCATCTGCCAAATTTGGAGTTTGCTTATCAAGAGGATAAGTTGATAGATCTTACACTGATTCATTATTAAAGAAGGGTCTGTATCCTGTCAAAGTCTCCCAGCCAACTCATAACCTTGTCAGTACCCCCATCAATATAAAAAATTACTGTTGTCTTGTTAGTATCATTTTCTTTATTTACCCTACTAAATCCTATTAGTTCTTCCTTTGGAAGTTTTTTGTCACTATTTCTGTTTGTAATTAGCTTTGTGTTGTTGCAACAATATATTTCTACAAATTTGGTGATTAATACAGTGCCAGTTTGTCACCTAACAGTTTTGAAGGTTATAAGTGCTTTTATAATGTAAGGTAGCTCCACTGGTACAGAATTCTGCAAAACCAAAATCAAGGTTTTGGCAGGGCTGCATTCTTTTCTGGAGCCTCTGAGGGAGAATCTTCTTTTGTGAGCCTTCACATTTGGCCAGATTTAGTTACCTATGCTTGTCTTCTTTTTAAGGAAGTATTAACCCAGACCATTTTCTGTTTCTTGAGGCTGCCCACATTCCTTCTCATGCTTTACATGTCATTTCCTCTAGCAACACTGACTTGAGTCCCTCTCATGCTTTGATTTTTTGACATTCCCTTTCCTTACTTAGCATCTGACTCCAGCTGGCAACGTATCCAGTATAATTGTCCTTCTATCCATAACCCTAATTAGATATTCATGGTTTCTTGTGTCTTGTAACGTATTTCAAGATCTGAGGATTAGGGTGTGGATGTCTTTGGGAGACCATTCTCCCTACTGTTGTCTGCATTCTGCCCCCAAACATCTTTGTTCCTCCTACAGTAAAATTTATTCACTGTCTTCTGAGAGATTCAGATTTAACATCCCAAATTCTCATCTGAAATTAAGCAGCTCAGCTGAATCCCAGCTGTTTTAGAAAATTAGGGGTTTTTTTTCTTTTCTTTTGAGACTTATTTAGATTTGCCATTTGATTGCCTCCTTGCCCCATTGCTTGTGCAGTAGTGTGTTGTTCAATATTTACAAATTAAATATTTGTCAAAAGAAAAAGAATTAAGCAGCTCAGAAATCTCATAGCATCTAAATCAGAGACCCATGATACTCTAAGGTGGTTAATTATTTCTGGGGACATATTTTTCTTTTTCTGTGGACTTGTAAAACTAAGAAACAAGGTATCTACTCCCATTACGAGTGGTGGTACAGTTTTTAGTATTCTGGTTACAACAGGATGAAAAGGAAGGTAAATGGAGTCTGTAGTGTAAAGAAATTTTGAAATCCAAGTGGGCAAACTCCATTAGTTTCCAGGCCCTGGGAAAAATCCCTCATGGTTGATGGCTCCCTGTCATGAGTCATCTTTGTTTGTTGTTGTGGTGGTGGTGGTGGTGGTGGTTTTCCCTAGCAGGTGCTTTTATTATCTTGCTCCCTGCACCTAGAATTTGGGAGTCCAGCAGTTCTTAAGACTGTCATTTCTCTATCCTTTTCAGTCCAGGTTAGTGTTCGAGATCACATTGTTTCTAGTGGTATAAATTTTTTAAAGAATTTTGTGTATCTCCTGAATGGTGAGTTACTTCATTAGACAAGTGACTCATCTACATAGCTTACAGAAATACTGCATTTCTTTTTTACTTCTCAGAAATGGCTGAGGGACACTGCTTTTAAGCTCCTAGAAATACCTTAGTTTGAGGGGTTTTGTGAGGCACACAATTAATGGCGTCAGAGAGACATTAAATGACTATTTTTTCATACTTGTTGATCTTCAAAGAAGAATTGTAGAATCATTAGACTAGATTTTGTCTGGAACTTTCTTTCCTGAAAATTTAATTTTTTTAATTTAATTTTTTTCTTTTTCTTTCATCATCTCTAGAGGCTGAGAATTTACCAGATTATTATGTCATGCTTCCTTTTTGTTTTTTGTGTCTTCCCTCAAATTAATCTTTCTTTCTCTCTTTTTTTTAAACTATAAGCAGATAGAAGAAAACAAGTCACGTCTTCAACACTTGCTGAAATCTGCTCAGCCAAATGTCTGAGTTCATTGTTACAAGTTATGTTTTCCGTGTAACTGTAGCATACAGTTTTGCTAAGCCCTATGTCACAGTGTTTAACAAAAATATTTCTTCTTTCAGTTTCCAGTAACCTGTTTCTTCCTTTTAAGCCCTATTGGCAAGGTTCTTAAAGTGTGGATTTCCATTAACAGTCTGTGTATAGTGACTTAGGTATTCTCTGAGTACATGTAGGATTTCTCTATGTTGGTCATTTCTTTTTTCTGAGTTCTCAGTAGCATGAATTGTTAACATCCATAATTCTCCCAGAGGTCAGTTCAAGGGAATATTGCATTCCAGAGCCACTTAACAATTTTAGGTATTTGTATAGCAGCACTCTACTTTCTACCAAAATCTGATTTATTTCAATTAGAACGGCAAAAGTTAAACAAATTTAGAAGTTTAAATCAATAAAATTCACTGTTTCTATGTGTCAGAAGTCTATCATGGAATGACTGGGCTATCTGCTTTGGATTTCATGTGGCTGAAATAAAGGTAACAATGGGGTCTTGTTCCTTTCTGGTACTCTGGGATGTTTCTGATTCCAAGCTCACTTGGAATTAGTTTGCTTCCTTTCAGCTGTGGGACTGAAGTCATCATTTCCTTCGTACTTTTCAGCTTAGGGGACAACTTTACTCCTTGTATCTACCTGTGTTCCTTCCATGTGGCCCATGCAGCAACAGTGAATTGAGTCTCTCGAACTTAAAATTTCACTTTACTCTCTAATGCCAGTTGGGAAAATTCTGCTTTAAGGGTTCATGTGATCAGGTTGGACCCACTAAAAAATTTTAGTGTAAGTTTTATGACCTTAATTACATCTGCAAAGTCCTTAAATAACTATAATGTGACATACTCGGAGTGACAGTGATTGGAATATGGACATCTTGCAGGGGTGGGTTCTGTGAAGTGGATGGGCTAGGAAGTCTGCCTACCACTTACTACTGCTCTTACCAGTTTCTACCACTTTGCCCAGGTACTGTTAATCTCATTCTAAACCTATAATATTCAGAACTGTTTTCCTCACTCTCAGTTTCCTTCTTTATCTACCACCCCGATAGCATACTCATCCGTGTGACACCTGGAGCATGTCATCTCACTTTTTCGTTGCCCAGGAGATTTGGTATAAAGGTCCTCTGCATTTTGACATTTTCCCATTTTCACAACCCTGTTTTATCAGGAGGTTTCTCAAGGAGCCTAATGCATCACGCACATAGAATCTTGCTTATTTCTTTAACTGCACAAGGAAAATTATATTTTTGAAGTTGTAATAATGGGGGGAAGAAGTGGTAACCAGATTACCCAAGGTTCTAAGTAAATAATATTGAAAAGCATTGTATTAGATTTTATAATATAAAATTGTTTTCTATTACATGATTACTCTTACTAATTAACATTTTAATCATTGAGTTTTATGTGATCATACTTCATCAAAAAACATGAAGATTCTAAATGTGCTTTCTAAATTCTGTGGTGTATGTGTGAGAAACAATTTGGGGGTAGTGTTTTGACATACATTTGATAATGTCACTTTGATGCTAAATGCAAAGGTAACACTTTCTTCATTTGAACATAGTGAAGTGTAATTAATGTGTTTGAAAGAGAAACTAAGTTTTTGGAGAAAAACAATATTTACTAGCTTAATTTTACCACAGCAATTCTGGGTCATGGACTGAGTGGTAGATTGATGGACTGTATGCATTTTAGCCCTCATAATTAACACTATTAGTTTTCATACATCTTAGAGCAAGTCACTTAATCTTCCAGGGCCTCCACTTTCATGTCCTAAAAATAATGAAACCTCTCATTACAGTTTTTTAGAGCACTTACCATACATTCCCATTTTGAACATCACAACAGTCCTGTGAGGTTTGCGTGATAGATACTACTGTCCTCATTTTATTGACAGGAAACTGAAACTCAGAGGTTAAATGACTTGTCCAAGGTCATAAAATGAAGAAGTTCTAAATGCTTCTATCTGACTTAGATCTTTTAAGCAGTGTTCTTGCGTGTAAGTGCATTTATGTTTATGTCTTTAATATGGATATTAAAGTGACATATTGTTTGGTGTGAATTATTAGACACCAAAGGTAACTGATTATAAAGCATTTAATGGAAATTCTATAGAAATGAAAGAAAACATTTTCTCATTATTTCTCTATGTTATTCAAATTGGCATTAACTGGCTTTAAAGACTTTCCAAAGGTTGTATTATTTTTTGGCGTTTATTGATCTTTTTTGTTTAAATAATCTCTGTGTTTTTCTGATAGCCTAGCATGTAAACACACTGAGTGAGTCACATTCTTAAACTCAACAGTTCTGAGTCACTTCCAGGAGCGGTCGCTAACTGAATAGCATATTTGTTGTTATATGGACCAGGATCAAACAGATTTGTTTTATTTATGTTTTTAAAATTTTTTACTGTTTTATTTTTATTTTTGAGAGAGAGAGAGACAGCGTGAGCAGGGGAGGGTCAGAGAGAGAGGGACACACAGAATCGGAAGCAGGTTCCAGGCTCTGAACTGTCAGCACAAAGCCCGACACAGGGCCCAAACCCATGAACTGTGAGATCATGACCTGAGCTTAACCGACTGAGCCACCCAGGTGCCTCTGTTTTATTTTATTCTATGGTACAATTTTGGTAAGGATATCTTATTTCTTCACACTCATCTTATTCATTCAAAGTGATACTTAACTGAGCACCATATTCTGTGCAAACAATTGTGTGATCTTGGTGAAGTCATTTAATCTCACTGGGCTCAGTTATTTCACTCCTGTCTCTTTATTAACTGCAGAGTGGACTAGAATAGAGTTTCTTACAATATTTGGAACTGCCTTGGAGATTGGAGTGTGGGTAATGGGAGGAGGCTAGACGGAGGCTGAGTACCCCTTGTGAAGTTCCTTTCACCCTCCATGCTCCAGAATAGTTTCACTTTTATTCATCTTTTCTATCCACAGAGGTCCTTAATGAGTTGTCTTTATCTGTAGACTTCTCTCTTCTGTTTTCATTTATACTTCAATCCTTTTCTAATGTAAATTCAGTTTAATTCTAAATTTTCAGTCATATATGCAGAAAACTTCTGGAACATTATACCAGAATAGGGTGGGTTAATTATAAAAAGTGTAAGAAAAAAAATAAGAAAAGTGTAGTAGTGTTGAAAAGAAGAGAAGTAATGTATTAAGGAATTGTGGAAAAAATGAAAAGAAATGGAACAGATATAAAGGAAAATGGTTTATTCGTTTTCTGAATTTATGTTAGCCTCCATGTTTATAATTATCCCTTAAGATTTTTTCCTGAAAACTTTTTATGTTAATGATGTTGTAAAAATACTTTTCTTCGACAACTGCCACGTTTTTTGTTTCCTTATATTTCTTTAGTATTAATTGATTAGAGTTGAGTAAAAACAGTTCTTACATTAATTTCTATTTGTTATATGAATCAAAAGTAAATTCCCTCTTTATTTCCATAATCTGTTTTAATGTTTGAGAAAACTAAGAATACATTCTGTTTTATGGTAGAAATTAACATTTATATCATTTTAGTGTCATGCATGCCTGCCTGAAATTTCTCATTTTAATTTTTGTTTTTTGAAGGAACTGATACTACTACGCACATGGATGGTGATCACATTGTTGTGGAAGTTCAAGAAACTGTTTTTGTTTCAGATGTTGTGGATTCCGATATAACCGTACATAATTTTGTTCCTGATGACCCAGACTCCGTTGTAATCCAAGATGTTATTGAGGATGTTGTGATTGAGGATGTCCAATGTTCAGATATCTTAGAAGCAGATGTATCTGAAAATGTCATCATTCCTGAGCAAGTGCTGGACTCAGATGTAACCGAAGAAGTTTCTTTACCACATTGCACGGTCCCAGAAGATGTTTTATCTTCTGACATAACTTCAGCTTCAATGTCTATGCCAGAACATGTCTTAACGAGTGAATCCATACATGTGTCTGATGCTGGACATGTTGAACATATGGTTCATGATGGTGTAGTAGAAGCAGAAATCGTCACTGATCCTCTGACAGCGGACATTGTTTCAGAAGAAGTACTGGTAGCAGATTGTGCCTCTGAAGCAGTCATAGATGCCAATGGGATCCCTGTGGACCAACAAGATGATGACAAAAGCAACTGTGAGGACTACCTTATGATTTCTTGTAAGTGTTTATGTACAGTGATTGTCAGAGATATGTTTGAAGCCTTTCTTTTCAATTATGTATCACAATAGTGTTTTCTTCACTTAAAACATATGAAATTAAGATAAGTCTCATAAGTCTATGTGCATTATTGTTTTAGTTTGGATCTTGTTAACGTAAGCCATAAATAAGAAAACTGAAATGGTAAAAGAAGTTATTTCACTGTGACAGTGGAATACAAAGATGGGAAAAATGAAGCCTGGAAAGAATGAACTATATGAAATCATGAACAGTGTGATTAAGCTGTTAACATACCAGTTTTACCATTGAACCCTTGAAAGGATTTGAGCTTGAAAACAATCTTTTGTCTTAATTATGCATCACTTCTGCACTTAACTTTCTTCATACCAATACTGTTTTCCTAGCAAAGTGATGATAGTATTTTAAAAGACAAATTTACTATTGACTTTGGAACTGTACTAGTATAATGTCTTGAAATAAAGTAGTTAAATACATGATCGTAAACAGCTATTAGGCAGACTTTTAGATTGATAAGAGATTTAGTATATTTGGTTTTATACTTGTTCACTGCTTCTTATAGGATACTGGTGTTCTGATTGATTGGATTAACTTTTCTACCAAGTAGGACGTAATTAGATATATTTTTGCCTAGATAGTAAATCTCATGATAATTTTGTTAGTAGATTTTCTAGATAGGTTTCTCTGATTTTTCTACATTTTTGTCCCTTTAACTTCTAGATACATTCTCTACATTAATGAAATTTCACTTTGTTAGCTAGAGCCATCATCTACCTGCTGGCTTAAAATAATTATCCTAAATCTTTGCTCATGGGACCAGGAACATACTTAGAATCAAGTTTTACAGGACAGAGTTGTGTGTTTCTATTAACACGATATCCAAGGCTTTTCCCCTGTGTCTTTGAGCATAGCACACCAAAAGAGATTGCATTTAAGTTGGGGACAGTGAAAATAGGCATTTATTTACCTCTTATGTGATCAAGTATGCCATTTGTTAATTTTCTACATCGGTTGAACTTCCAAATTTTCAAGAGCCTGATTATGTAGTAAATTCCATCTCTGTATAAAACCTGGTTCTCTAAAGTATTGAAGAAATTATTAGTAATTTACAGTTTTTAACTTTGTATTTATAATCTAGTTAGTTTGAAAGAAGGAGGTATACAAGTAGCATTTGTTATTACTAATTTAGGGTTTGATTTTATAAGATAAACTTATCCAGACATTTCAGTATTTTTGGTATCTTCTTATTTCTGCTTCTAGGAAAGATTTTAGAGGGAAAGTATTTAGGTTTGACAGGATTTTGAGGATTTAAGAGTGTAGAGAAATTGTGGCCTGATCTGATTTTATACTTAATAGAGAAAACTGAGATGCTTTTCATAGCAAATATTTGAGTGCATTTCATAGCATGAGAGATAGAAATATCCTAAGTTCTTTGATATATTTATTCAGCATGTACAGATTAAAGAGTATAAGCAGATGTCTACACTCTTATAATTTCAAGAAGTTACGGGACCTAAATACCTGATAGTTTTTATCCTATTTAGTGTCCATCTCAACAAATTTCTTCCCTCTGAAGAGCTCATTTAAAACCACAAAAAAGAACAGTTGTATTTGTTGTGGTGTCATACTGTATCTGGATACAAATGCTCATTGTTAAAGTATATCTGCTGTGTATCGTTTTGTAGTCTAGATGATCTGTTGCTTTTAAGTTGATTATATCTTTCTTGAGAAGAGATCTGATGCACCTTACTGATTAGATATCTCCCTGACCAAAACTATACATTATTACATGTGAATTATTTGTTGAATGAACATATTTATTAACATTATAGCTGAAACTATATGGATATCATGCCTACAAGGCCATCTGTTACGTGTTTTCATCATTTGACCTGGTATTTACTTTCTTTTTTTTTTTTAATTATTTAAATGTCTTGACTTTTTTTTTTCTATTTTTATTTGAGAGAGAGAGAGAGCAAGCAAGGGAGGGACAGAAAGGGAGGGAGACAGAATACCAAGCAGGCTCTGCAATGTGAACACAGAGCCTGATGTGGGGCCCGAACCCACGAATCATGAGATCATGACCTGAAGTCAAGAGTCAGATGCTTAACTGACAGAGCCACCCAGGCACCCCTGACCTGATACTAGTTTCTAATTAACTATCAGTTTGTTCATAATGAACATTCAATAAGACAAATTTCAATGAAAGAATGAATAAATGAAGCCTAAACTCTGATATCTAATGTATAAAATCTGAGAGTCAATACAATATGTTTTTTGTTTATTGATTTTAGTAGTTACTAGAACAGAAGGGATGGTAAAATATGTATTTAACTTCTTTTATATTTTTTCACACATATACTTAATTTCTCTTATTCTATAGCTAATTATTCAGTATATGTATAGTTTTATCATTGGAAGCTCCCTACCAGATAGTCCTTTTTTGTTTTTAATTGTCTATCATTTTTTAATCTGGTAGTGTACAGACTAAAATTTTGGAATTTTGAAAATCAGTATACATAAGGAAATATTTTTTAAAATTAAATAAGGATATTTTAGGGAAAAGGTCTTTACATTTTTTAAAGTTTGTTTTGATAAAATGAAAGAGGTTTTTGTTCTTTGACTAGAATTGATGTCCTTTTATGTAGGAACTCTAAAATATACTTAGAAAATATTAAAGCAGAAAATATAGTAGTCATTGCAGCATCAGACTCCTGTTTTGGCCCAAGTCATGATCTCATAGTTGTAGGGTCTGGCTCCACATTCACCATGAAGTCTGCTTAAGATTTCCTCTCTTTTCTTCTCCCCCATCCCTTCTCTCTAAAATTAAAAAAATTAAAGAATTTTTAAATTAGAAAATATTAAAGCTGGTTTATAATATTTTAAAGGAGATATTAACAAGGCAGTAAAAAGGAGATAGCAATTAAAATGTTATGAAGAATTTTATTTCAAGGTTTTCACATATTATTAATACCATTTAATTTTCAACAAAAATTACGAGACATGCAAAGAAAATAATCACAGTAGAAACACAGGAAAAAGTATAAGTAGAAATTTACAAGGAATAATAGTGAACTTAACAACAAAGGTCTTAAATCAGGTGTTTTAAATTTGTTCAAAAACCTAAGGAAAACTGTTTGTAAAGAACTAAAGAAAAGTGTGAGAATGATGCCTCACCAAATAGAGAATATCGTTAAAGAGAAATTCTGTTTTATTTTATCTCTTTTTTAATGTTTATTTGAGAGTGAGAGAGCATGAGTCAGGTAGGGGTAGAGACAGAGGTAGAGACAGACTCTGAAGGAGGCGCCAGACTCGAAGCACCACCCGACACGTCCTCCTACTTACAAACTGTGAGATCATGACCTAAGTTGAAGTTGAACTGACTGAGCCACCCAGGTACTCCAGTAAGGAGGAATTTTAAAATAAATACAAATTCTGGACTTTAAAATTACAATAAACTAGGGACTTCTGTGTGGGTCAGTCAGTTAAGCATCCAACTCTTGATATCACCTCAGGTCATGATCTCACAGTTCATGAGTTCACCCTTGGCCTCAAGTTTGTGCTGACCTCCCAGAGCCTGCTTGGGATTCTCTCTGTTCCTCTTTTTCTATATCTACCCTCCTGTCACACCTCTCTCTCTCTCTCTCTCTCAAAATAAATGAATATAGGTTAAAAACCCTACACACACAAAAAGAATTGAAGACCTCTGTAGGAGCTAAAATTCAAAACATCTTAGAAAAAAAGGTGAGCACAAGAAAAGAAAAAAATGCATGTGTTTATCAAGTTTGAAAAGGTTTTTGTTTACAAGACACTGTCAAAAGAGTGAAAAGATAACAGAGAATGGAAGGAAATATTTGTAAAGCATATTATCTAAGAACCTAGGAACACAAACAAGTAAAGAATATCTGCAATTCAGTAATAAAAAGCAGTCCAATTAAAAATAGACATAGACCTGAATAGACATTTCTTCAAAGAAGAAAATAAGCACATGAAAGGTGTTCCAACATCATTAGTCATTTTGGGGATGCAAATCAAAACCTGAATGAGTTAACCATTTACACTCTTAGGTGGATATTTGAAAAATGGGAAATAAGTTTTTTCAAGGACAGGGAGATTTTGGAACACTTACTAATTGAGGTTGGGAATATAAAATTGCTTAGCCACCTTGGGAAGATTTTGCAATTCTTTAAAAGTTAAACACTGAATTACCATATAACTCAAGTACTACTAAGCATAAACCCAGAAGATTGAAAACATGTCCACAAAATAGTTTCTATACAAATGTTTGTAGAGGCATTGTTAACCCTAATAGCCAAAAAAATTGGAAACAGCCTAAAGCCATAAAGCAATGAATTTTTAAAATGTGTTATCATCAATGTATGAAGGAACTACAGAAGCCAGATGAGGAAAATGAATCACAGGAAGAGTAATTATGATGCTGCTGCAAATGCAAATGAAATATTTGGGAGAATTGGTCACGAGGGACATTGGTGAACAGTTTTTGTAAAGTCATTAGCAAAAGCCTGGGTGTTGTGCATCAAGAGAATATAGAATGAGAAGAATTGGAGAAATGAAGCAGCAGCTTGCAGAATTGTAAAGAGAAGTTGATTTTGTTCTTGCTTTAAGAGGGGAGAAAAAGCTTATTTGTTGGTGGAAATTTTCCTATAGAGGATAATGTATAAATTGCTGGTGTGAAAGGTGATTGTTGTGGTGAACACTAAAGAGAAAATGTAATTTGGTACTCTGAGCAGAGAGATTGGTTTGTTGTTTTGTTTTTAATGATTATTTTTTGAGAAAGAACATGAGCTGGGGGAGGGGTGGGTAGAGAGAGAGGGAGACACAGAATCCAAGGAGTACTCCAGGCTCTGAGGTGTCAGCACAGAGCCCAACATGGGGCTTGAATTCACAAATCACGAGATCCTGATCTGAGCCAAAGTCATAGGCTTAAACAACTTAGCCACCCAAGCACCACAAACTTTTTTTTTTTTTAAGGTTTATTAATTTTTTGGAGAGAGAGAGAGAGAAAGCAAGAGAAAGCAGGGGAGTGGCAGAGAGAGAGGGAGACACAGACTCTGAAGCAGGCTCCAGTGTCTGAGCTGTCAGCATAGAGCCTGATGCAGGGGTCAAACCCACAAACTATGAGACCGTGACCTGAGCCAGAGTCAGGTGTTTAACTAACTGAGCTACCCAGGTGCTCCAGAGGGATTGGTTTTAAATAAAAGGGACACAATTAGTTTGAAGTAACATATAGTGAAAACAATTTATGGACTTAGTTGTTGGCAAGTGGGGTAGGAGTAGAATTGAGTGGATTATATTTTATAAGGTTTCAATTCTCAAGGAAATAGGAAGTAAATTCAACGCAGACAGTTTTGGGAAAAAATATGAAATAGAATCCATTCATGGTTTATGGGCAGGTATTAAAAATGAGATATAATCATTGTATTTAAATCCGCATTTAGTTGCATAGACTTAAGTGTGAAAACAAAAATTATATTAGGTAGGTTTGAGTTTCTGCACACCAGTGTGATAAAATGAGAAGGGGGCTTAGCAGTTAGAAGAATGTTCACGGTAGAATAGTTAGAATGATCATCTGTGGGGTTATGCTGGTTTCATTGTTGAATTTGTTTAAATAAATATTTTTGCTTAAAAATAACATGTTCTAATTTTCATTGTAAATATATTCATTCTTCTGTTCATTTTTTACTTTAGTATATATACACAAAACAGTAAATTGAGCCTCCAACTCTTGATTTTGGGTTAGGTCATGACCTCAGGGTTCTTGATGTCAAGCCTTTCATTAGGCTCTGCGCTGACAGAACCTGTCTATCTGCCCCTCTTGTATGTTCTCTCTCAAAATAAGTAAATACGCTTTAAAGAGAAAAAACATATATCACAATAATATTGTTGTAAATGTTATTTATAGTTTTGGGTAATAGGATTTGATCACAGTAAGATGTGTACTCTCTACAAAAACTAAGGTTTCTTGTTTTCAAGTGAAGCTGAAGAAGCATGAAGAATTGACAATTGCTTAAACTTAGGACACTGGGGTGTTTTGGTGTGGTTGTGGGTATTGGGAGAGAACATGACTATAAAGGCAGAAGGCAGTTTGAGTGTTCTCAGTTGCTACAGTGATGATTTCTGTTTTATTGGTAGGAAAGGAGAACATGAATGTGAGGTGACTGGATCTTTGCCTTATGAAAGCTAACTGATATTATCTAGTGTGAAATCTGGGAAAAGAGAAATCAGTAGACATTTATTATGTTCATTGGGATCGGTTGTGGTTGATAAACTTGAATAGCAACCTGCACTTGTTTTTAGGCAAACCCTCAGTAATAACATAATGATAAAAGATTTCTCTATAAGGTTAATTAGGCAAAATACCGTTGCAGCATCCTGTTTTTCCCTTGCAGTATTGTGATGAATTTTCTTTAGAATCTTAGAAAAGTGACATAAATACAACCAACTGAAAATGAAATGAAAATCTGAGTTGTGAAGACTTATCTTTTTCATTCCTTACCCTGACATTTAACTTTCCAGCTCAGTGCGGTTGAGGAAAATCAAATGCCATCCCCAAATTTTTGTTTCTTTATTCGGAGAAAGTGAAATAAAATACAAGTGTTGAAGAAATTGTAAGATTCTGTGCAAAATGTTGGTTATCATTATAAGCAGTCTTAATTTCCAGATATTTGGAGAAGCCACATTTTTAAAAAAGGCAGTTATATACAAATAATTTACTGGTGTTTCAAAATATTTATCTAAGCCTTCTTTGTTTTTAAATTTTAATGGTAGTTTTAAAACCACAGTGAGATTTTACATGATCATAGAACACTATGGGATTTGTTTAATAAGTTGCTTTTGTAATAATTCATTTAGGTAATTTTATAAGTTGAACTACTGGAACACATTTTCAAGATGAATTCTACTTTTCTCTATAATTAGAATAGCTTTGCTGTTCTTAGGTAGATCTGACACTGGAATATGTTTTTGTTTTTTTTTTCTTTGAACATACTTTCTAAAGCATAGAAGTGCCAGAGGTACCTGGGTGGCTCAGTCAGTTGAGTGTTGCAGCTTCAGCTCAGGTCATGATCTCACAGTTCGTGATTTTCAGCCCCACATCTGGCTTGCTGATGTTGGCGCAGAGCCTGCTTCGAATCGTCTGTGCCCCTCTCTCTGCCCCTACCCCTCCCCCTCCCCCGCTTGAGCTTTCCAAAAAAATAAATAAAAAAATTTTTTTTTCATAAGCTGCAGGTTAAATATGTGACATTTTTCAAGCTCCACAGACATTAGATTGTTCTTTAAAGAACCATTTTTATTTTGTTTTATGACAAGCCAGAAATTAACATTTGTTAAGAATATTTTATGTGACCTTCTAAAGGCATAAGGCATTAGATTTTTCAATACCTGCTTAGAATCACTTTTACAAACTTACCAATAGATACCAACTTCATCTATTGTATCAAACTCCCCAAAGATTAGTACTTTAAAGAAGTTGTAGATTTATTCAAAACTACCCTACATGGTTTACTGAGATTTCTGTCCTCTAATGCTGTCTCAGTTTGACATTTCAAAGCCACTTTTAGGAAAATAACCTTCGCTCAGTCAGCTGGATGTGTCAAAACACATGTATTTAGCATTGAAGTAAAGACTGTATATAACATTAGAATTAAGGACATGATGCCAGTTTTGCCCACAAACTTGTATAAAACATAGCTAAAATAATTTAGATAGGATTTAGGGAAGGTGTGTATCTGTGTATCTAATGAAGAGAGTACACATTCATATCATAAAACTCCTGAAGCAGGTCTTTCTCTTTCACTTCTCAGATACTTAACTTGGTCTTTCATTCTTTAAGCAAAGTCTTTGCCTCCTCTTATGCCATGTATATATATATATGACGTATGTATGTATGTATGTATGTATGTATGTACGTACGTACGTACGTACGTACGTTCGTTCTTGCTTTCCTGTCTTGCCCTCTTTTCCCTAACAGACTAACTGCATTTCTGTTGATCTTTCCTCCAGTGTCAAAAGGAATAGTGTATTTCTTCTTAAATGCTTAAGGAAAATTTCTTCAAGAATTCTTTTTCCTCCTCATTTCATCTTCTCCCCATTCTGAGACTTTGACCTCATAATTCACCATGTCCTCTAACTCCAGCTTCGTACTTAATACTTTTACTGCTCCCTCATATTATGAGCATACTTACATATTTTTATTGGTGAAATAGTTGTCTCTTTGATCTTCCAACCCATTCTGACTGCTCCTTTGTTCTCCTTTTTTGCATTCTAAACTTCTTAAAGAAATTAACATCCATCTTCATAGAATCCTCAGCCTACTTGAATCTGATTTTGTATAGCATTCACTAAACATTTTAACCAAGAGTATAAGTGACCTCAAGGTTACTACAAGCCACTGTGAGATTTCTAGATGCTGTTTGAAGCAGTTTTGTACATGAAATTTATTGGGATGGGATGGTCTTGATTTTAATAAGAAACTAAATTAGATAAACAATGTTTTTTCATTTTTTGATGTAGGGTTTTGAAGTGCTAAATTCTTCATATTCTTTATAATTAATTCTGTGTAAGAATTTTGATTAAACAAATGGAATTTTTGGATTTTTTTTTAATGTTTATTTATCTTGAGACAGTGCCGGCAGTGGACGGCAGAGAGAGATAATTCCAAGCAGGCTCCACACTGTCAGCACAGGGGCCGATTCAGGGCTCAAATTTCCCAACCACAAGAGCATGACCTGAGTCCAAATCAAGAGTCAGGCAGCTAACTGACTAAGCCATCCAAACAGTACAGGTTTTTAGATCTTTTTAAAGAATTTGATGTGAATGATGCTTGGGTGTCTCCGTTGGTTAAGTGTCCAGTTTCAGCTCAGATACAATCGCATGGTCCATGAGTTCGAGCCTTACATCAAACTGTCAGCACAGAGCCTGCTTAGGATTCTCTGTCTCCCTCTTCTCTGCCCCTCCCTACCTGGTTCTCTCTCTTTGTCTCAAAATAAATAAATAAACTTTAAAATAAAAATAATAATAATAATAAAGAATTTGATGTGGAATTTGCAGATCTCTTTCAAAAATGTCAAAATTAACTTCTATCTTCGTTAGCCACTGTTTAAGAATTTAAGATGAAGGTGCCTAGCTGGCTCAGTCTATAGAGCATGTGACTGTTGATCTTGGGCTTGTGAGCTCAAACTCCATGTTTGGCACAGAGCTTACTTTAAAGAAAAAAAAGAATTAAGATGTAAAATTAAATGCATATAACTATCATACAGCCTTAGCTAAATTGTGCTTTAGTCATGTTTATATTCATCTGATCTCTACTAATAGAAACCATCTAGTTAATTATATCACTTAATAATTTATCAGAAATCACCATTGCCTCTAACAGATGTTATAGAATACATTTCTGAAAAGTCCAAACATTGATAAGGGTTACTTAATGACTCTTACAGATTTTATTTTGAATTCTCATTTTGCCAATTGCTAGTTATATGATCTCAGATAAACGTTAAACTTTTCCAACTGTAGAGTTTGCTTTGATCTACTGTAAAATGTTGGTGGTATTTTACCATCTCCTTCATTACTTAGTATAAGCATCACACAGTGCTTATAGTAATCAGTTAATAAAAGGTAGCTATCGTATTTGTATTCTCACATTTTAAAATAATCATCTATTCAATGTTTTCCCACTGGATTACAAATTTTATGTTACTTTTTCATTTTTATTTAAATTCCAGTTAACATACAGTGTAATATCAGTTTAAGGTGTACAATATGCTTATTCAACACTTGGGTACAACACCCAGCGCTCATCATGACAAGTGCACTCCTTATGCCACATTATGTAGTTCACCCATCCCTACATCTACCTCCATTCTGGTTGGATTATAGATTTTTAGTCCACAACTTTTTCATATTTGTATCTCCAGTACTTACTTAGCCCAAAGTCTTATTTATAGTTGTGACACATTGTCGAATGACTTAAAGAATATGTCCAAGTAAAAGGATAAAATATACCTAGCATGGGAAAACCATAAAGGAAACTGCAAGGGTAATGAGAACCTTTGATGAGAGAATTAAAACTAAATCAGTATTTTGGAGGCGATTTTGTTCTGTTCTTCTTTGCTTGCTCTTCAGCTGTGGCAGCTAAGCCAGTTGTACCTAGAACATAGAGACCTTTTTTTTCAGTCTTTCTCTAATACAGTCAACATCTGTAAATCCAGCTAATGTGAGAATTTTAATTGTATTGGCTAAATTTTCATTCATTAGTCTTTGCCACACTTTAATTTGTGCCAAAGGTAGCAGAGGATGGCCATAAGTGGATAGAGGTGGATAAAAGATTATATTATATAGGAATTATGTTTTTGGCCTTTATTGCAATCCAGAGTCAGATTCTTTGAGACATTACTTTTTACTTTTATTAATCTTCCAAATGCTAAGCATAATACTTTATTTCCTTATCTACTTTATGATTAAAATATGAAATGTTTGTTCCATATCCCTGAATCTCCACTATGTACATCATACATGTCTTTATTGGTACATAAGTGTACTTTTTTTCCAAAACATAAAACAGGCTACCTTCATTAAGTTATATGGGAATACTATATATTTAAGTATACATTTGCTGCATTTGCCAGCAGTGACCCTGACTAATTAGTTTTATGAACTCAAGTGTGTGTGTTTAACTGTGTTTTATGTGTATGTATGAAACATGTATGTGTATGTGTAGTTTTATGTTTAAACAGTTTGATGCATAATTTACATTGAGCATTGCAATGTACTTTCTGAAAAACCTATTTAGGTATTTAAAAAAATTACAATTCTAATTGAAGCAGATAAGACCAAGTAATAACACAGTGAACATTAAGATAGTGTTGAGAAAATGTATTAAGACCAGTGTTGGCTGATTTTTATTGGTACGGCATGCTTTCCAAGATCTTTAAGAACATAATAACACTTTTACCTATGGATATTAGTGTATTTAAAGATAAAGCATTTAATTTGATTACCTTGTTAATTTTTAAGGTTACCAGGAGTTTACTTTATATGAAATAATTATCTTAGTATCTCATCCCATTTTTAGAAGACTTTCAAAATGTATTTATTGAATTTTCTACTTAAGTAAAATCATCCTATTTTATATGAGTCAAATTTGAGATTATATTTTTTTTTTAATGCTTATTTCTTTATTTGCAAGAGAGAATCTTAAATAGGCTCCATGTTGTCAGCACAGAGCCCAACGTGGGCTCAGTCTTACAAATCATAAGATCATGACCTGACCTGAAAGCAAGAGTCGGACACTTAACTGAGCCACCGAGGCACCCCTAGTGATTACAGTTTTAAAAGGGCTTTTGAAAATGGTAACATTTTATTCATTTAAGTATCTGTTACTATTATTTATGATATACTTTTTCTCTTTATAGTGGATGATGCTGGCAAAATAGAACATGGTGCTTCCTCTGGAATGACCATGGATGTAGAGTCAGAAATCGATGCTTGTAAAGTGGATGGCACTTGCCCTGAAGTCATCAAGGTATACATTTTTAAAGCCGACCCTGGAGAGGATGACTTAGGTAAGAGAAAAGCTTCAGCATATTAGACATCGTAATCAGCCACTCAACCTGATTACTTTTGGGTGATTTAGATTAAGTATATTTGAAACATTTCTGAAGATAACTTTTAAACAAGAATTACAATGTGACAGTAGAAAAGTGTATAAAATGTAATAAGTCAAATGAATGGAATTGAAGTTTTCAGATAAATTTTCAGAGTTGTCATCTTCCCTGATAGGTGGCACCGTAGACATTGTAGAGAGTGAGCCTGAGAATGACCATGGAGTTGAATTACTTGATCAAAATAGCAGTATTCGAGTACCAAGGGAAAAGATGGTTTATATGACTGTCAATGACTCTCAACAAGAAGATGAGGATTTGAGTAAGTAGGTGGACTTCTTGTGGGAGGAAATTTTGTCTCTGTATACTTTTAATTTTTTAACAGTGTAAGCAGTATTTGAAGAAAATAAACATACTAGTATAGATATCATACTGCTGTATACCAAAGAAGAATACCAGTGATTGTTCATGTTTGTTTAGGATGTCACTTAAAATACAAACTATGGTGAAAGCCAAGAAAGGAATGGTTCATTCAACAAATACAGAATATTTACTGTGTGAAAGTAATGTTGTTGGTGTGTACCATTTAAACCTCATTTCTGTTTGTCTGAATTCACACTGAATTTTTTTAATGTTTATTTTATTTTGAGGTGGGGGAGGGGCAGAGTGAGGGAGATAGAATCCTAAGCAGGCTGTACACTGTCAGCGCCCAGCCTGACGTGGGGCTTGAACCCATGAACCATGAGATTATGACCTGAGCTAAAACCAAGAGTAAGAGGCTTAACTGATCGACACACCCAGGCTTCCCCAGACCAAAATATCATCTGATCTCTGTAAACCTGGTCATTAAAGTGCTCTAATTTTCTAATTAGATGTTGCTGAAATTGCTGATGAAGTTTATATGGAAGTGATAGTAGGAGAGGAGGATGCTGCTGTAGCAGCAGCAGCAGCAGCTGCTGTGCATGAACAGCAAATGGATGACAATGAAATCAAAACCTTCATGCCAATAGCATGGGCAGCAGCTTATGGTAAGTCACATACAGAGTAATTAGAAGGATTGCATTGTTCTTAAATATGAATTCATTGTAAAAAATAGTTTCTGTGTTTCAGAAATAGGAAGTACCACATAGTGATTTAAGGACATAGAGGATGATTGTTTGATCTGCCTTTAACCTTTAATTTTTTTTAACATGAATTTCCTTTATGCTTATGTAGGAAATAAGCTTCAAGGTGAAATTTATTATCTTGAGGATATCTGGATCATAAGTTCACAATTTTGAGGGTCATTGAGGGAGTTCATGGTGCTGTAACAGTTGGAAGCTAGGTTTTTCCTATTTTCTTATATATAAATATGCCCTTAAAGCCCATTACCTAAATAGGAAATTTGTCATTCATGAGTATCATGGCTTTTGTTGTTGTAGTTAATAAAGAATCCCTAATTCTTTATAAAGAATACTGTATAATTTTGTTTTTTAATGCACGTTGTTAGGTAATAATTCTGATGGCATTGAAAACCGGAATGGCACTGCAAGTGCCCTCTTGCACATAGATGAGTCTGCTGGGCTTGGCAGACTGGCTAAACAAAAACCAAAGAAAAGGAGAAGACCTGATTCCAGGCAGTACCAAACAGGTGAGGGTGCACAAGTTCCACAGTGCAGTGTGCTCTGTGAGCTCTCAGATGAAACTAGTATGTATCTACAGAGGTGTTATGATAGCAGTTTAGCTCCTAGATCACATGTAGCTTTTTTTAATTATATATGGATATATAATTTTAATAGTTCGGTGATATTCATGAATGATTTCCTGGAATAAAAATAGATTTTGAGTCAGACATTCAGGTCATTGTAATGGAAATTAAAATAAATCCCTAAAATATTGTATTTAACTTTAAATGAACATATTTAAAGAATATTTTTGTCCACATAACCAGGCATTATTTACAGAGGAGCAGGACAAATATTTCAGTTATCCATTGGACAGTTCCTTTTAATCTTATATACTGATTGCATATTACATTTTTTTAATTAGGTACAGTTAAACTTTAAATTAGTATAAATATGGTTTATAGTAATAAAACTAAAATGTTGAACTTTGTTTTTGTGAATCATATTCTGTAGATATCCAAATCTATGTGGCTTTAAAGAGATACTTTATTTGTTTTAATGTGGGAGTGAGATTAGTACGGATACATGAATGAAGTTTCTGACATAGATTTTCATTATTGTTGGATTTTGCTGTTACCTCTTTTATTTAATATCAATGGAACAATGGAACCTTTAGGAGTACTTGTCCAATAATGTTCAGAACACACACTTCAAATGCTTGAAGAAACTAAAATGTTTGATCACTCATGTTCCTTCTTTTCCTTTCTTAGCAATAATTATTGGCCCTGATGGACATCCCTTGACTGTCTATCCCTGCATGATTTGTGGGAAGAAATTTAAGTCGAGAGGTTTTTTGAAAAGGCATATGAAAAACCATCCCGAACACCTTACAAAGAAGAAGTACCGCTGTACTGACTGTGATTACACTACCAGTAAGAAGATAAGTTTACACAACCACCTGGAGAGCCACAAGCTGACCAGCAAAGCTGAGAAGGCCATCGAATGCGACGAGTGTGGAAAACATTTCTCTCATGCTGGGGCTTTGTTTACTCACAAAATGGTGCATAAGGAAAAAGGAGCCAACAAGATGCACAAGTGTAAATTCTGTGAATACGAGACAGCTGAACAAGGGTTGTTGAATCGCCACCTTTTGGCAGTCCACAGCAAGAACTTTCCTCATATTTGTGTGGAGTGCGGTAAAGGTTTTCGTCACCCATCAGAGCTCAAAAAGCACATGCGAATCCACACTGGGGAGAAGCCGTACCAGTGCCAGTACTGCGAATATAGGTCTGCAGACTCTTCTAACTTGAAAACGCACGTAAAAACTAAGCATAGTAAAGAGATGCCATTCAAGTGTGACGTCTGTCTTCTGACCTTCTCAGATACCAAAGAGGTGCAGCAACATGCACTTATCCACCAAGAGAGCAAAACACACCAGTGTTTGCACTGCGACCACAAGAGTTCGAACTCGAGCGACTTGAAACGACACATAATTTCAGTCCACACGAAAGACTACCCGCATAAGTGTGACATGTGTGATAAAGGCTTTCACAGGCCTTCTGAACTCAAGAAACATGTGGCTGCCCACAAAGGTAAAAAAATGCACCAGTGTAGACATTGTGACTTTAAGATTGCAGATCCATTTGTTCTAAGTCGCCATATTCTCTCAATTCACACGAAAGATCTTCCTTTTCGGTGTAAGAGATGTAGAAAGGGATTTAGGCAACAGAATGAGCTTAAAAAGCATATGAAGACACACAGTGGCAGGAAAGTTTACCATTGTGAGTACTGTGAGTATAGTACTACAGATGCCTCGGGCTTTAAACGGCACGTTATCTCCATTCATACAAAAGACTATCCTCACCGTTGCGAGTACTGCAAGAAGGGGTTCCGACGACCTTCAGAAAAGAACCAGCACATAATGCGACATCATAAAGAGGTTGGCCTGCCCTGATAGTCCTTCTACAGACATTTGTGGAGATGTTGGCCCTAAAGCAGAAATCTTATTTTAAAGCCAATCAGTCTCATTCACATGCAATACTGTATTATATCAATTTATGCTGTGTACAAATGCAATTATTGCTACTAGTCAACTTTTCTTTACATCTTACTAAACAGAGTGTTCTGGATCCTATTCAGTTTATTCAGTGGCAAAAAGTAGCAACGATTAAGTTGCTTTTAAAAACAAATCTCTGATGCTGTACTTAAGTTTTTCAGTCCTAGAATTTAAATATTTATTCACATTGATGGTACTCTTCTAAGACCGCTTAAAGATTAAAAAAACAGGATTGCTAAGTCAAAAAGTAATTATTGTGACTTATTTTCCCCATAAATTTTTTACCTTAAATCCAAACATCTACTAATAGAAACAGTTTGTACTGTTGGGTCTAATCATTACATGAAAGTAATTTCCTTGTCTTCATATATTCAGACCACATGACAGACTTTCCATTTGAGTCCCTAGCATTGCTAAATATAGGACATTTGCCAGTTTTGTGTTTAATTTTTATTTTATTTAACAAACTAGGCTTTCTTGTTGCTCTCTGTTGTACATCTTTTGTCAGTATAGCACACCTTTAGAAAGCTTTTG
The DNA here is from genome assembly GCA_028646485.1 of Cryptoprocta ferox. Taxonomy (NCBI): domain Eukaryota; kingdom Metazoa; phylum Chordata; class Mammalia; order Carnivora; family Eupleridae; genus Cryptoprocta; species Cryptoprocta ferox. The sequence goes on along the minus strand of JAQQST010000022.1, from coordinate 948,911 downwards.
AAAGGTTTTACTTTTTCCTGTTTGTTGTTATTCTGTTTATGTAGGTTTGTTTTGTAGTACTTGTGTTTCTACAAATGAGACTTACTGTGAACTGAGTTTTAGAATCTTAGAGATAAATGGCAGTTCATGAGCTATTTTGCAACTGGATCTGTAAGTGTACTACAAATTTTATATGTGCCTATGTGTTGTTTTACATATTTACACACACACAATCCCAAATATAATTGTATAACGAAAAGTATTAAATGTACAGTAAAGTGAAAGATCCAGGGATATATCAAAGAGCATTTTACAAACTTGCTGTTCACACAGATTAAATTAAACTTGAAGCAAGAATTAGAAGGAAACAAAGGGCAGTGGTATTTTTAAAGACTGAGTATTTTCCTTTAAATCTGTTTGGTAATTGGAAAAAAGAAGGTATTTCTAGATAGAATATTTTTATATATCTCTGCTTCATACCTTAAATTTTTCTGAAAAGCAAATGAATATCTTAAATATAAATCTCAGTGCTCACTGAGAAGCATGTAAAAGAAATGTTTTTACAAAGTAGAGTAAGAAGATTAATGACTCCAGATGATGGCTGCTAATTCAAATTGACATGGTTAGTTTGGTTTTTGTTGTTGTTTTAATGTTTTAGTTAACAAACTTGAAAAAGATTTAATACTCAAGTTAGCTTTGTTTAGAAAAAGTGTGTTTAAACTACATAATGAAAATGTGAGACTTTATTTGGAATATCACCAAGTCTTTCACAGTTTTTGTTTTTTGACAGTTTGCATATTTTAAGCAGTCAGTGAGTCATAAACATTTAAATGAATTCAGATAGTTAATTAGAATTTGGTTGTGTTCATCTGGAATTTTGAAAATAGGAAACACTTTTTTTCTTTTTTACTTAAGTTGAGTATTGGCACATACATATGGCATTTTATATAAGAATAGAATTTTTTTTTTCCCACTTGATAGTTCCCTTGCAACTTCATTATGGTGCTTCCTTCTACTTTTACTGTAAAGTTTACCTTCTGCCTTTTCTCTGTGCCACTATTACTCATATTCAGAAGTTATATTTTATAGGGTTAGAAATAATAAATATTTGGGGGTTTTGAAGGCTGGATTAATTTAGTCTACTTCTAAATCAAGTGCCTTAGGCACATAGGAATTTAAATCTAATGCCATCCAACCAACAGGATGGATGTGGAACATCTTGGCCCCTGAATTTGTCCCACCCCACTTTTATTATCCGTTGTCCTGAACCTAGAAACTATTATTTTCTTATGTGAGAACCTATTAATTTCCCTTGTATTTGGTTTTTCCCTGAGGTAATATAAAGGGAAATGTCTAAATAAAAGTTTACACTTAAAAATTTTAAAACATTCTGTAAAATTAATACAGATAAAACCTTATTTAATTATATTTTAAAAATAAACTGAAAGATAAAGAACACAATACTTTATATACTTTATATTTCTCATAGTGTGCAGTCTTACACATTTATTTTGTTTTGTTTTTTAAGCACAATATCGAAACCTTTAAAAGGTATTTAAGAATTTGGTCAAGTGAATATGATAAAACATTTGTCTTTAAAAAGAAAAATGAAATTGTACTTACTGTTATGTACCAGTATTAGTTGCAGGCTGTTTTAGTTCTTAAAACAATTTGATTAGCAAAGCTAAACAAGTTTGGATGTTTCTGTTTAATGTTTTAAAGAGGTACAGATTTTTACAAGAACATAAGTTATTGTTTTGTTGAAATAGCCTATTAAATATTATATGTTTCTTCTGTACACATTGTAAAATACTTAAAGTAAAATACTTGATAAATTCATATAGGAAAGTGTGACACTATTGTAAATGTGTACTTGAGAAATAACATGCAGAAATAAAAATCAGAATATTTTCTTCTTAATCAGTGTTTAGTCTGTTTGTTTCAGTACTAAGGTAACACTTTTTCATAAAAAGTGCAGTTTTGTTTAATAAAACATAAATAATAAAACATAAAACAATACTGTTTTCATTTCCCCATTACTTAACAATGGAATACAAAATACAGAATTGCTTTTGATTTTGTTACTTGGATGCAGTTGTTAATCCTGTCACTGCAAGTAATATTTTAGAGTTGTACAGAGCTAAATTAGATGAGTTCATTGATCAGCATATCAGTGAAATTCATTTTGTTCTTTTATTTTCACAAAATATGTGTTATTTCAACATCTTAATTTCTTCTGAGGTAAATGTTCTCAGAAAAACCATCCGTGAAGTGATGTTTCAGAGCATTTAAAGTTCATTTCATTGTAACTTCATAGACTGTCCTACAGTTGCCTTTTGTGCCTACTTTGGAGGGCTTTAATAGATAAGGAACTTTAGTTGAATAATTGGCATTGTCTAAAGCTATGTAAAAATTATGTGAGAAGTTGTCTTAGTTTGGGCTGCTATAATAAAATACCAGAGAGGTGGTAATTAAGGTTGGCTTATGAACAATAGGTATTTATTTCTCACATTTCTGGAGGCTGGAAGTCCAACATCAGGGCACAGACAGATTGATTTTTTGGTGATGGCTCTCTTACTATTTGATAAATGGCTATTTTATTACCTCTGAATATGGTAGAAGGAACAAGAGATTTCTGTGAGATTTCTAATTCCATTCATGGGGCTCTACCTTCAAGACCTACTCACCTCCCAAAGGTTCTAGCTCCTAGTATTATCACATTGGGGTTGGTTTTCAGCTAGCCAGATGCATTCAGTCTGCAACAAAATTGTTGTAAACTATTGAGACATTTGGTTATTATAGAAATAAAACTCCAGAATGTTGAAGTTATTATGTTAAAGTATACAGTTAATGGTCTTTAATACACTGAAAATAAACCATAACTTCTGTTTAGTTCCAAAATATATTTGATTTTAAAGACTCTGAAGTCATTCATCTCTTTTGTAATGTATGTTTGCTTAATAGGTCAAAAAGCGAAACATAAAAAACTGAATTAAATATTATGAGAATATGAATGTCACTGACCCAATTTCTACGTTAACAAACCCAGAGCAAGTAAGTAACCATGACAACACTTAACAAGTTAACCACCTAACTAATTTGACTCCAATTAATTTGATAATTTACTGCCCTATTCTCTGGGACCTCAATTTTATTAAAAAAAAATTTTTTTTAATGTTTATTTTTGAGAGAGACAGAGCATGACCATGGGAGGGGCAGAGAGAGAGACACAGAATCCAAAGCAGGCTTCAGGCTCTGAGCTGTCAGCACAGAGCCTGATGTGGGGCTCGAACTCATGGACTACAAGATCATGACCTGAGCTGAAGTCAGATACTTAACTGACTGAGCCTGCCCCAGGCAAACCTCAATTATATAATTTCCTTTATTTCTCACAAATTCTAGGGTTTGTGTAAGGAAAAGCATTATGGCCAGTCAGTATTTTACAGAGCACTGATGTTTTGAAGTTTGGGCCAGGATTGCCATAATCAACATTGCTTGGAAACTTGTTTTAAGGGCAAAATCTTGGGTGCACTCTATGCCTATTATATCAAAATTGCATTGGACTCAGTAGTCACTTTTATTGTAAAAAAACAAACCTTACCATTTTAACCATTTTCAAATATAAACTATAGTAGAGTAATAATGTATATCCATAGTTTTGTGCAACTGATCTCCATAACTTAAATCTTGCAATGCCTGAAGCTATATACTCATTAACTCCACTTTCACCACTCCCTGGTAACCACCCTTCTACATTTTGTAGAATGAAGACAAATTCATTTCATAAATAGAATCATACAGTATTTTGTTTTGTGTGTGATTGATTATTCAGCTACCATGCTACCTGCTTTAATCCTGATTTTAGCTTTCAGGTTTCCCCATTAAGTGCAAAGTTAACTATGCACTCTCTCTCTATATATATATATAACTTCATTATGTTGTAATTCATTTTATTCCTGGTTAGTTATTTTGAGCACCAAAGGCTATTTATTGAGTTTTGTCCAGTGATTTTCCTCAATCAGTTGAGATGATAATGGTGTTTTGTCATCCTGTTCCTGTGGTTTATTACAACAGTTGTTTATACAACATCTTTTATAATCTGTGGATATATGCCATTTAGGTATGTATCCCATTATGCTGTATATTTTAATATGCTACTTCATGAGGTTTGCTAATATTAAGGATTTTTGTATCAGTATTCATCAGGGATATTAGTCTGTAATTTTCTTGTTCTTTATTTATTTTAGAGAAAGTGTGAGGGAGAGAGAGAGAATCTTAAGCAGGCTTCATCCTCAGAGTGGAGCCCAAGGCAGGGCTCTATCCAAGACCCTGGGATCATGACATGAGCTGAAGTCAAGACTCCAGTGCTTAAACAACTAAGCCAGATAGGCTCCCCAGTCTGTAATTTCCTTGTAATGTTTCTCTGGATTTGGTATCTGTTTCACAGAATGAGTTAGGAAATATTCTATTTTCTAAAGACTTCGATGATGGGTTTTAATTTTTCCTTAATGTTAAAATTCACCTGGGGCACCCAGCTGTCTTGGTTAAGCATCCAACTCTTGATTTCAGCTTAGGTATTGGTCTCATTCATAAAACTGAGCCCTCTGTTGGGCTCAGTGCTGACAGTTTAGAGTTCGTTCCCCCTCTCCCTCTTCTCTGCCCTTATTTGTGCACTCGTGTGCAGTCTCTCTGTCTCTCAAAATAAATAAATAAATAAACTTTAAAATTCACCAATGTAGCCATCTTATTCTGAGCTTTTTTGTTGTTGGGAGTTTTTATGTATGACTAATTAAATGTCATATTTGTTTATAGGTATTCAGATATTTTTCTTTATTTAGTATTTTGTGCATTTCTAAAATGTGTTCATTTCTGGAGCGCCTGGGTGGCTCAGTCGGTTAAGCGTCCGGCTTTGTCTCAGGTCATGATCTCCCAGTTCATGGATCCAAGCCCCACATCAGGCTCTGTGCTGACAGCTCAGAACCTGGAGCCTGTCTTCAGATTCTGCGTCTCCCTCTCTCTCTGACCTTCCCCTGCTCACACTGTCTCTCTCTTTATCTCTCTCTCTCAAAAATAAATTTTAAAAAAACATTTTAAAAAGTCTTAAAAATAAATTAAATGTGTTCATTTCTTCCATGTTATCTAAATTGTTGGTGTTGAATTGTTTGTGGTATTAACATTTTTATATAAGGTTATTAGTAATAACCCTGTGTTTATTGTTGATTTAAGTAATTTTATACCTTTTCCTAGCTAAGTTTCTAACTCTTTTAAGTCTAGCTAATTAATATTTTACCAATTTTGTCAAAGCATCAATTTTTGGTTTTGCTCATTCTTTTTCTGTTTGTCTGTTTCATTTATCTGTATACTAATCTTTTTTCTTTCTTGCATTGGGTTCTGTTTGCCTTACTTTTTTTTTCTTTTTTATTTTTTTTAATGTTTAAGAGGATAGGTGTAATATAGTAATTAATAATAAGAAATATGTATTTCATCCTTGTCCCATTTCTGGCACAGATTTCCTAGAACCCTTGGAATTTCCTAAGTGATGTGAGCAATTAAAGTGTGTTTTATTATTCATAACCTGTTTCTCTCACACTTACTTCTGTTTATGAGGTGACTTTTGGAAACACAAAGATGAGGACTGAATGCCAAGAGGAGAGGAGGTGGAGATTCATTTTAATCACCAGTGGTCAATGACTTAATCAATAATGTCTATATAATGAAAACCCAAAATGATGAGATATTGAGAAGCTTCCATGGGAACTTCTCATTAGTCTGAATCACAGGTGACAAGCTGAGTATGAGACTGTTATCTAAAGTGTATGTGCATTGAGGGCAGTCTTGTAGTACTGAGCCCTTACTCTATGGGTTCTGATGGGATCTCCCAACTGGATAATGTCAGAATTTAGTTAAATAAATCGTAGGACAGCAACGTGGTGTCAGGGAATTGTTTTGTGTGTGAAGAAACCCACACGCTATAATTTTTAAAATGTTCAGTGTGTTAATTAAATGTAGAGAAGACAGAAATGTTTTATGTCCTACAAAGGCTGTGTCACAACATGCAGAGTCGGAGATCCTAGGATCAGTCAGCATGTAGATGGAGTAAGGGGAAAATATGTTGAGATCTTTAATTACAATAAAGGTAGGAAGCTGTTAGGAGAATATGTTTTTGATTGAGCAGAATTGAAACAAAGAATTTGGGAGGTGTGTTTGGAGGTTTGCAATATGACTTCACCTGTGAAAACACATCATTCAATAAAAATGTATGTGATGGTTTGGCATCATATTAAAGCTTTGAGAAGGTAGTAGTGGAGACTTTCAGAGATGACATAAATTGGCCTAAGCAATATAGAAAACATTTTCTTATGAGAGCTTTACACAAGTACACAAGCTGAAATACAAGAGTCTTTGTAGGTGTCTGCATAAACTAACTTCCCCATTTAAATGAATTAAGCAACATATGTATCTAAAAATTGCAGCATCTCTAACAGTATTCTGGTAGTCACAAAGTATGCTAGAAGTATGAGTTTGACATGAATATATTGTATTTCTGGGTCAGTATGCCAGGTCTGATAGTTACATCGATGAGAGTAATAAACTGATAATTTAGTAAAATATATAAAGATTAAAGGTAGAAGAGCAAAGAGTGATTGTAATCATTATTTCTGGAAACCCAGGGTAGGACAGAAGACTACTGGGGAGTAGAAGAATGCTGTGGGGAGTGAGTAGTCCCTTTCTCAAGGGTCTCAGGAGTTGGCTAACAAAGCAGGTTCTTACTGAGGAAAGAAATCATATCCATTAATTTTTCAAGTGGGAAAGATAGTTCTAACCTCTAACAAATTTCACTGTAGGGAGTGTAGGGGAATATGTTTTAGCATATACTTAGGAATATAAGGATCATAAGCTAGGCATACGGACAGTTTAGGGAACAAAAGAATCACTAATATCAAAGGAAGAAAAGTAATAAATGTCTTGTGCCCAATTTGTGTAGGGTAAACAACCCATGGCCGTCACTGGAGCAGAAGAGATTAGGCTGAAGTCACTGGTCCTCTGAGGCAATGTCATCTCTAATGATGGATCTCAGCATTTGCCAGAATTTGAAGAATTATAAACCAGTGAAGGCACCAGACCACTGGTTTTAAGGCCAACAGTCATCAGAATGGTACCCAGCTCCACTTCACAAGTTTTTGGGTTTTGATTTTGGGAAGTTTTGATGAATCTTCTGTCATATGATCAGCAGCCTGGTCTGTGGGACAGGTATGGTAATATGTCCCAGGACAGTATGTATCTTCTGCTTGTCCTCTAATTCTGTGGGATAAGAGAAAATAAAAGTTTCTACTAATAACACCTGAGACTAAGTCAAAGTCTATATAGGATTTCATGGGATGTACTAGAATTTGAAAAGTTTCATGACACCAAGTGTGTCTCCCAGTTACACCATCTATATGCATCAAAAGATCATAATAAAACTTCTATTGAATACCTTATCTAAGAGCCCAGCATTTGTATTCTGAGAAATGAAATGACCACTATCAATAAATGAAATGTCACTATTACTAAAGTTTGTAACTCTGAGAGGATATGAAATATCCTGACAAGTCTTTATATTGTGTCAAAAGTATATGTATGATTTTTAAAAGTTTTTATTTAAATTCTAGTTATTTAATATGTAGTGTAATAGTAGTTTCAGGTGTAAAACACAGTGATTCGTCACTTACATACGATACCCACTGCTCATGACAACAAGTGCCCTCCTTAATACCTATCACCCATTTGCCTGTGTCCCACCCACCCTCTGGTAACCATCAGTTTGTTCTCTAGAGTTAAGAGTCTATTTCTTGCTTTGCACCCCACCCCCTTTTTCCCCATGATCATTTTTTTTGTTTCTTAAGTTGCATTTAATGAATAAAATCAAATGGCATTTGTCTTTCTCTGACTTATTTTGCTTAGCATAATACTCTCTAGTTCCATCTATGTCCCTGCAAATGGCAACATATTCTTTTTGATGGCTGAGTAATATTACAGTGTATGTATATATGTATATACACCACATCTTCTTTATCCATTCTTCAGTCAATGGATATTTGGCCTCTTTCCATAATTTGGCTATAGTTGATAATGCTGCTATAAATGTTGGGGTGCATGTAACCCTTTGAATAATTATTATTGTGTCCTTTAGGTAAATACCTGGTCATGCAACTTCTGGATCGTTAGTTCTACTTTTAAATTTTTGAGAAACCTCCATACAGTTTTCCACAGAGGCTGCACCAGTTTGCATTCCCATGAAGAGTGGAGGGTTCCCCTGCCCCACATCCTCACTAACACCTATTGTTTCTTGTATTGTTGATTTTAGCCATTCTGACACTTATAAGGTGATAATCGCATTATAGTTTTGATTCGTATTTCCTACCACTCATTATGATAATTGATGTTGAGTACTTTTTCATGTGTCTATTGGCCATCCAGATGTCTTCTTTGGGTAAATGTCTATTCATGTCTTTTCCCATTTTCAAATTGGATCATTGCAGGGGGGTTGGGGTGTTGAGTTTGATAAGTTCTTTACATATTTTGGACTAGCCCTTTTTCTGATATGTCATTTACAAATATCTTCTCCCATTCCATTAGTTGCCTTTTAGTTTTGATTGTTTCCTTTGCTGTCAGAGTCTTTATTTTGATACAGTAGCTATAGTTTATTTTTGCTTTTCAAAATGGGTAGTTTTAATCAACAGAATTTATTTACTCACAGTTCTTAGCCTAGAAGTTCAGAATGACGTTGTCGGGATTGGTGATGCTTACGTTGAAATTTATTAAAGGAAAAACTTCCTTTCCTCTTTTACCTTCTGGTGTGCACTAGCAATCTTTGGCTTGCATGACTCTACCCTTTGTCTCTGCTATCACATATTATATTCTCCCTATATCTCTCAGTCTTTATCCCTTCTCTTTATATTAGGACACCAGTCATGTTGAATTAGGTTTCCAACCTTTGCCAGTATAATGTTACCTTTGCTGACTGGTACATCCACAACTAGTCATTCAAAATAAGGCCACATCTGATGTAATTGGGTTTAGTACTTAAACACATTTTTAGGGGGACAACTGATAAGATACAACAGATAGCTTTCTGGACACCCAAAATTTATGCTCATCCACGCCAACTCAACATTCCCACAGTCTTTATGATTTTAGCATCAACTCCCAAGTTCAAAATCACATATAAATATTGTTAGCTTAAATTCAACATCTTAATAAACTATGGGTGAGCCTTGGAGCTTGGCCATCCTGGTGCATAATTTATTTCCCCCTATAACCATGGGAAACCAGTAAATAAGTTATTACTTCTAATGTATAGTGGTGGTATGGGTTTTTAAGTTGTAGGAGAGGAAAAGTAGTCCTGAGAAAAATCCTCTGTGTCTTACTGCCCTGTCTTCTATGTCTCTTGGAATGTCTTATTTTACAGCAAAGAAGAAAATACAAAGTTGAAATGAAAAGTGAGATGATGGCGAAGGCAGTGGCAGCTTCAGGAAAATATACACAGACTCTAAGAACAAGGAGGCCATTAATTGGGTACCAAACCCTCTCTCTAAAGAGTAGGAGTTCACAATGAATTTGGAAGCTCTCCACAGGTACCCTGGCCATCAAAATTAGTAGCAGAATAGTGATGATGATAATGATGATAATGATCGTAATGACTGATTTTTCATTAATTCGCTTCATTCTTGCAGATATTCTGCTACCCTAACTCTGTGTTCAGCTGTGGTGAAATTAATTGCTCTTAAAAAACTAGCACTACCTATTGGGATTACAGTGACCAACAGAACTCTGGATAACCACCTTGTCATTGTTCAAATGAATGTGTAACTTCTGCTATTTAAACATTGTTTGGTTTTTCTTAATGACAGTATTACTAAGGGAGTTGCAGATACTTTGACATAGTGGCTTTTAAATTTTGGCTGTATACTATAATCAACTGGGAGGATATAATTTTATTGTTTTTGGAATTGTGACTCAACAATTTTTTTTTAACTTTACAGTTTATTGTCAAGTTGGTTTCCATATAACACCCAGTGCTCTTCCCCCCAAGTGTCCTCCACCATGACCATCACCCCCCTTCCCCTTTCCCCGTCCCCCTTCCGCCTTCAGTTTGTTTTCAGTATTCACGAGTCTCTCCTGCTTTGTCTTCCTGCCCCTCCCTAACTCTTTTTCCTCCTTCCCCTCCCCATGGTCCTCTGTTAGGTTTCTGCTATTAGACCTATGAGTGAAAACATATGGTATCTGTCCTTCTCCGCCTGACTTATTTCACTTAGCATGACATCCTCAAGGTCCATCCACTTTGCTATGAATGGCCAGATTTCATTCTTTCTCATTGCCATGTAGTATTCCATTGTATAGATGAACCACATCTTCCTGATCCATTCATCAGTTGATGGACATTTAGGCTCTTTCCATGATTTGGCTATTGTTGAAAGTGCCGCTACGAACATTGGGATACATGTGCCCCTATGCATAAGCACTTCTGTATCCCTTGGGTAAATCCCCAGCAGTGCTATTCCTGGGTCATCGGGGAGTTCTGTTGATAGTTTTTTGAGGAAGCTCCACACTGTTTTCTAGAGAGGTTGTACCAGTTTACATTCCCACCAACGGTGTAAGAGGATGCCCATTTCTCCACATCCTCGCCAGGATCCATAGTCTCCTGAGTTGCTCATTTTAGCCACTCTGACTGGTGTGAGGTGGTATCTCAGTGTGGTTTTCATTTGTATTTCCCTGATGATGAGTGATGCTGAGCATCGTTTCATGTGTTTGTTGGCCATTTGGATGTCCTCTTTGGAGAAGTGTCTCTTCATGTCTTCTGCCCATTTCTTCACTGGATTATTTGTTTTTCAGGTGTGGAGTTTGGTGAGTTCCTTATAGATTTTGGATACTAGCCAAAAATTTATCTGATATATCATTTGCAACTATCAGGCTGTGCACTGATACTGTGGAGCCTGCTTGAGATTCTCTACCTCTCTCTTTCTCTCTCTCTCTTTCTCTCTGCCTCTCCCTTGCTCATGTGCTCGAAATAAGCAAATGAACATTAAAAAATAAAAAGATAGATGTCAAAAAATAGAGATAGATATCAGCTTAAAAAAGATTTTACAGGGACGCCTGGGTGGCTCAGTCGGTTAAATGTCCAACTTCGGCTCAGGTCATGATCAGCAAAGAGAAAATTATGAAAGAAAAAAATTTACACATAAATGCAAAGATATAATGAAAGTGGATTAATTACTTATAAAACTGGTATGGAGATTAAAGCACAAGAGTAGTAAAAAATCAATTGTATTGAGAAGAAAATCTAGTAAAAAGATAAAAGGGTCAGCCAGGTGCCTGAGGCTGGATACTCCCTTTGCATACTTTTGACCTCTGTAATCATGCTTGTTTCCTGTGTCCACCACTGATAATTGTCCCCTCCCCTTTTTCTTTTGTTGGCTTCCTGCCTCCACCAACTACTAGTGTAGCACCTTTGATAAGGGCCTCCTCCTCTTATTCTTTTGTCTCTCAACTCTCTACCATCCCAGCCATAAAAGGAGGCTGATGCTGAGGCTCAGGGATCAGCCTTTGGAGATGACTCCACTGGGCCTGCACTGGTGCACAATAGCATTCTTTTCCTGATTCCCCAAATGTGTGTGGCTTGTCTCTTCCTGGGCACAGAGTATTTTCTGCAGCATTTGGTGCACAGGCCAGGAAAGTCGACAGCTGTGCTGGCCCCTGGAGCCACAGTTGCCAGAGACCAGCAGAGAGGCCACTCTTTGAGGTCCCCTGCAATGGAAAGGGAGGTGCGCTGCCGGTAATTTCACTGGACTCCCACCCTTGCTGGGCCTGGAAATCGTCAGCCCCCACTGCTGTCAGATGGACTTGAGGGGAATCAGAAAATTCTTCCAGGATGGGACATAGGATTTCCTAAGTGTCCCTGGGGACCCAGGACCTAGTTATGGCCTCCCTATAGGGAAGGGAAGGGAAGGAGAAGGGTGGGGTTGAGGGTGGTGGGGGGGCAGGAAGGAGAGAACAGGGAAGTCCTGGGTGGAAGTCTGCAACCTATCTGAATGTGTGTGTGTGTGAGTGCCCGTACTCTATGGTCTCAACTACAGAGCCTGAGTGGGTCCTACCCTGTGAATCTGTGATGACCTCATACAGCTCAAGGCAGAATCAAGTCTGCAGAGGCCTGATCGAAGTCAGGGATTTATACTGACCTGTCAATGCTAAGAAGTGTCTAAATCTCCCAGAGGGGATTGGCCAGGCAGACAAACCCATCGCTTCCCTCATGTTTATCCTACAAAACCGTGCATTGGGAGGGATCTATCTAGAATATCAGGATGGGTGGAAATTCCTCGAAACCAACAGTTTTGGGATGTATGATTAAGAATTTTAAAAAGGGATTTTCAGGTGACTATGGGATTATATCGACCACCCCTCCCTGGGAGTTACAGGTTCTCTGTGAATTAGAACGGCCCATGTTTGGTGTAGGCTGACACCCTGAGGGCACCCTAGATGTCCTGAATTCCGAGCTGGTTATGAAGTAGTTAGTGGAGACCCTGACCACCCAGAACAATTCCCATATGTTGATCAATGGCTGGAAATGGCCCAAGTCAAGCCTCCTTTAGTCGTTAAAAGTAAGGGACAATGTAGGGCACAGGCTGAGAAAAAGACTTCACAGCAGAAAGAAACTGGCCCCCATCCTCCAAGAAAATTCAGAAGTCCCTCCATTTCAGCCACCATTTGTCCCCAGTGCCCCATCAGTCAAGGGAGGGGAACCTCGCCTGCCTGACAGTCTACCCCTGTCAGTCACACCTTCACTAGCAGACAGCCCACCCCAACCAGGGACACCTGAATGAGTAGGAAGATGCCTTCGGTCTGCAGCTCAAGGTCCAAAGCCCTGAACAGCAATGCAGATGCCACTGCAGGAGACTAGGGGCCCCCAGAGAATAGGCCCTGATGGGACACTACTAAGAGGGGGGTCAATTTTCTACTACCAACCATTCTCCACTACTCTCCTCAACTGGAAACACCACACACCACCCTGCTCTGAGAGGCAACGATAGATCTCTTAGAGTCCACAATCCAGACTCAACCCCCACCCCCCACCTGGGTTGACTGTAAGCAGCTGCTTCTTACACTTTTCAACACAGAAGAATGCTGACAAATTGTCATCAAAGCCAGGAAATGGTTCCAGACTCAGGCACCAGATGGAATCTAGACTTTGAGGCTTGGGTACAGGAGGTTATCCAGGAGGCTCCCAAAGAGGAGCCCTGTGCTGGGACCCCAACACAGAGGTGGGAAAGGCCAGATTAGAAGCATACCAATTCATATTCCTCCAGGGGGTAAAAGTAGGGGCCAAAATCCCAACAACATGGCAAAGGTATCTGAGGTCCTACAAAAACCAGAAGAGAATCTGGCTGACTTCTGTGAGAGATTATGTGAGGCCTTCAGAGTTTACACTCCATTCAACTGAGAAGCCCCCCAAAAGCAGTACCTGGTCAATGCTGCCTTCGTGGGGCAGGCCCAAAGTGACATTAGACAGAAGATCCAAAAATTGGAAGGATTCACTGGAAAAAATGGCATCAAATTATTGTAAATTGCCAACAAGGTTTTCGTAAACAAGCATCAAGCTGTCAGAAAGGAGGCAGATGGAAAAATGAAACAAAAAGCAGCTCTCCTGGCTGCTGCCTTGGGGTGACCATCCACTCCAGAAGGGACCCCATGGAAACCACAGGGATTCAAGAACAAAAAGGAAAGGGCACTGGGATGGGATCAATGAGCCTATGGCAAGGAATTAGGACACTGGAAAAAATGAATGCCCCAATCACCATAATGGGAAACCAAAAACCTCCACTCCGCCCAGTTGCTACCAACTAGAACCACCAGAGGTTGACCTGATCAGATTGGCAGGAGTGAACTCTGATTAAGGAAGACCAGGCTGTATCCAACTAGGCCTCCAGGAGTCCATGGTCAAAACGAAGGTTGGGGCCAAACAATAGACTTCGTGGTCAACATTGGGGAGAACACTCTGTGGTGACACACAAGGTGGCTCCTCTGTCAGGTCAAGAAGTTACCATAATAGGAGCCACAGGGGCACAAACTGGAAGGTCATTTTGCTGTCCCTGATGATGCTGGCTGGGGTGTCACCAGTAATTCATGAATTCCCATATCTACCTGACTTCCCAGTCTCACTGTTAGGTAGAGACCTCTTAGCCAAGATTGGCACAAAAAAAGCCTTCACTTTGGATGGACAGACATGTTTGCACCTAAACAAAAAGTCCTAACCCATGATTTTGTCCCTGATGATTCTATGGGAAGAGGAATGGAGATTATATACTTTCCCTCCCAGAGAGCAACTGTGGCCCCCAAGCTAGAAGCTGATCCCTTCAGTTAGGGTGGAAGGAACCCCCCCTGGTCTGGCAAAAACACCCCTGCCCTGATATTAATTGACCTAAAGCCTGGATCCCAACCTGTCATAATACACCAATATATGGTGCCATGGGAGCCACACCTGGGGATTCAGACACAGTTGTATAGGTCACTCAAATGGGGACTTCTAAAATGATGCCAGTCCCAATGGAATACTCCCCTGGTGTCCATGAAAAAGGCTGGGACAAATGATTACAGGCCTGTTTGGGACCTAAGAGGCATTAATGAAGCAGTGGTCATACTGCATTCAATATTGCCTAAAATCTACATTATACTAGCTAGGACTCATATCCTCGGAAGCAAGATGGTTCATATGTCTCGATTTAGAAGATGTTTTCTTCTGTCTCGGCTAGCACTTAATAGCCAACCTTTGTTTTGTTTTGAATGGTAAAATCCTACCACAGGAGAAAGTAACAGTTCACTTGGACTATACTGCCACAAGGATTCAAAAATTCATCTTCAGGGGAAGATGTTTGCCTTGGCTAATTCTGGGTATGGGGGGTGCTGGCATCTGACTTAGCCAGGTTTCTGGGATGGGACCTAGGGAGTGTCCTCCTCTAATATATGGATGATCATCTTCCTAGCCAGTCCCATGCAGACCCAATGATGAGAGGGAACCTGGGTCTAACTCAGTAACTAGCAGAGGCGGGATACCGGATGTCAAAAAGGCACAGATTTGCCAACAGGAAACTAAATATTTGGGGTTCAAAATTACCCAAGGCAAACAGATGCTAGGAGCCAAAAGCAAACAGGCAGTCTGTGCCATTCTGGTTCCCACTACCCACTGGCAAATCCAAAAATTCTGGAGCAGCAGGATTCTGTTGGATACGGATCCCAGGGTTCACAGAGTTGTCCAGACCTCTATACGAGGCACTAAAAGGAGAAGCGAGAATATCCCTTTTCTGGGCCCCTAATCAAGAAAAGACATTTGAAACTATAAAACCAAAACTCCTAGAGGCACCAGCCTTGGGACTCTCAGATGTTTCACGAGATTTGAACCTCTTCATACATAAGAAGAATGGGGTGGCCTTGAGGGCTCTCACCCAGAAATTTGGACCTTGGCAAATACCAGTGGTATACCTTTAAAAATTAAAAGCATTTTTAAATTTTTTAAATTTTTATTTTTGAGAGCAAGGCACAGAGCATGAGTGGGGAAGGGGCAGAGAGAGAGGGAGACGCAGAATCCAAAGCAGGTTCTAGGCTCTAAGCTGTCAGCACAGAGCCCGATGTGGGGCTCAAACTCACCAACTGTGAGATCATGACCTGAGCCAAATTGGATGCTTAACTGACAGAGCCACCCAGCCTCCCCACCAACATTTTATTTTTGCTTCCATCCCCCTCCCCAACCCTGGTGCTTAAAGAGAGATATCTACAAAAATGTTTTCATAGCCAATGTCAAAGAAATTATTGACGGTGTTTTCTCATGGGAGTTCTATGATTTCAGTTTCACGTTTAGGTGTTAAGTCCATTTTGAATTTACTTTTGTGTATGGCATGAGGAAGTGGTCCAGTTTTTTCCTTTTGCATGCTGCCATCAATTTTTCCCAATACTATTTAAAAGTCTTTTATTTAAAATATTTTTCCCAACATTATTTATTTAAAACTATTTCCCCCCTTGTGTATTCTTGGCTACTTTGTTGTAGGTTATTTTGATTAGATAGGTGTGGGTTTATTTCTGGACTCTCTATACTGTTGTATTGATCTATGCATGTATTTTTGTGCCAGTACCATACTGTTTTGATTACTGTAGTTTTGTAGTATTTCTTGAAATCTGGGATAGTGATACCTTTACTTTTGTTGTTTTCTCTCAAGATTGCCTTTGCTAATTGATGTCTTTTAGATTATTTTTTCTAAATCTGTAAAAAGTTACTAGTGTTTTGACAGGAATTATATTGAATCTATATATTTATATAGGTTATATGGACATTTTATCAGCAATAATTCTTCAAGTCTATAAGCATGTATACATTTCCATTTATTTGTGTTGCCTTTTATTTCTTTCATCATGTCTTATAGTTTTCATATATAGGTCTTTCACCTCTTGGAATAAATTTACCTGCTTTTTTTGTATGTGTATGTGCCTTTGTAAATGGGATTTGTTTTCTTAATTGCCTTTTTTCTTATTTAACTATTAGGATTAAAAGTGCAATTAATTTCTGTGTATTAATTTTGTATACTGCAACTTTGTTGAATTCATTAATCACTTCTAAAAATTTTTTTGGTGTATTTTAATGTTTTCTGGATAGCATTATGGCATTTGCAATTAATGACAGTTTTACATATTCTTTACCTGTTGAATGACTTGTATTTTTTTCTTTCTTTCTTTTTTGTCTGATTGCTGCAGCTACGCTTCTAGTATCATGTTAAATAAATTGTACTGAGAGTAGACATACTGTGTTATTTTTGACCTAGAGGAAAAACTCTGTTTTTCCCCATTAAGGGTAATGTTATCTGTGTGATTTTACATATATGGCCTTCAACACAGCAAAAGAAAAAAAGTGATAAAAAGTGAGAATAGATTAAGGAAATTCCAGAGGCATCATCAAATATAATAATTCATATTATAGTATCCCAGAAGTTAGAGAAAGAGAAGGGTTCAGAAAACTTATTGAAGAAATAACTAAAAATTTCCCTAATTTGTGAACATCCATGTCCAGGAAGAAAAGAGAGACCATGATAAGATTAATTCAGGGAGCTCCACATCAAGACATATAATAATAATAATGGGAAGAGTATTGATAAAGGGAAATTTTAAAAGTAGCAAGAGAAAAGAAAACAGATACATAAGAGGGAAGCCCTATAAGGCTGTCAGGTGATTTCTCAGCAGAAACATTGCAGACCAAAGGCAGGGACATGATATATTCAAAGTGATGAAAGAAAAATACCTAGCCAAGAATAAAGTAAGTATATCATTCAGAATAGAAGGAGAGATACAGAGTTTCACACACAAACATAAGTTAAGGAATTCATCACTTTAAACTAGCCTTACAATAAACATTAGATGGGATTCTTTAACTGGAAAAAAAAAGGCCATACTCAGAAATAACCAAATCAAGAATGGAAATAATTCCATAGGTAAAAGTAAATATATAGTAAAGGTAGTAGATTAATCAGTTTAAGCCAGTATGGAAGTTGAAACACAATAGTAATAGAATCAATTATAGTGACAAAAATTAGCAAAGGGACACAAAATAAAAACATTTAAAATATAATATCATATATATGATGTTATAAGTATATAAATAAATATATATATATATAAATGTAAGTACATATATGCCATGAGATTTTATATATATACTGGAACATATGCATATACATGGAACATATTCATTTATATACAGCTCACATAAAAAGCAGTAAAAATTTAAGGTTCCTGAAGTCAAGTTCCTCTGGCTTTCAAAGCCAGATGTTATGGCGATTGTCTTTCTAGTGAAGACCACCTGTGGTACTAGTACCTGAGAGGTGACCTGACCACTTTCTGTACTTGTAGTGTTACTCTTGTTTGTAGTTAGTCTTGCTGGAAATTTGGTTCCCAGCTACATCTGTGCTGCTCCTACACATTTCAATATGGTTATCTGAGGACGGGCTGTTCTGCAGGTCTTCAGATCATTTTTAGAGTTAATTCCATTAGGTAGTTTGTGTCTTAGTGTGTCTGTGAGATGAAATGAGCTTAAGATTATCTACCATATTGACTGAAATACCATTTTCTTTTTGAATGAGAATGTCTATAAAACTTACTCTATATGAGTCCCAGTATAATAGGCTGTGATTTTGGATTGGCAGTATGCTTGTCCCTTTAGTTGACTGGTTTTCAGACCAAGATGATCTGTATTCAAGGAGGCATACTTAAGGAATGCAAGCAACTGATTAAGATGAAAAAAATTTGGGAATTGTGGCAGGATGCACATCTAAGTACATGCTTCCTAAATTGGAAGCTGGTAATTTTGATCTTTCCTTTTTTATGGGGTAATTTTGATCCCATGTTCAATTTGAGAAGACAATAGCATTTTCTGTGAAGGTAATCAGGTATTCTCTACTAGGACTTTGAATACTGAGAGAGGAATACGAACACAACATTAATGGCTAGATTGCATTTATCCTTACTGTAGTTTCCTCATCACTATCTCATTTTTACTATAAGATAGTGGCTTCATTTTGTGCTTCCCACAATCCAGGACTACTTGTCTGGTTGCTCTGACTTATCAATTCTGTGAACTACCTAACAATATCTTTTTAAAAATCCATATTAATTAACATTAACCAGATCAGGTTTTGTTTTCCCATGCCAAAGTCAACTATGGCCCTGCCACCTGGGTAGAGGATGGGTCCTGGGGCTATTGTACTCCCATTTACATGTTAAACTGCATAACTAGACTACAGGCAGTTGTACAAATTATAACCAATGAAACTGCCAGAGCTCTTAAGTTACTAGCCAGCAGCAAACCAAAATGTACAATGCCATCTATCAAATCACTTGGACTTAACACTACCTGCTTGCTTCTGAGGGAGGTGTTTGTGGAAAATTTAACCTGAGCAACTGCTGCCTATAGATAGATGATGAGGTAAAGTCATAGAGGAGATAACAGATCAAATGAAAAAGGTTGCTCTTGTCCCCCTCCAGGCCTGGAATGGTTGGAAACCTGCAGAGTATTTGGAGGATGGTCTTCAACTCTCGAGGGATTCAAAACCCTCATGGGAATTATCCTCCTAATTGTGGTCTAGTGTTTGATCTTACCATGCTTAGCTCCCCTGGTTGTACAGTCTGTCTCCAGTCTCACTGAGGCCATGGTTGAAAGAAAGATGGCCACACAAGTGATGCTATAGAAATATAAACCTCCAAACCAAGATGAGGCTCTTTAACCCAAAATAGAGGAGTCTGAGCATTAAAGTGAGGAATGTGGTAGGGTCCTCTCTCTAAGGAGAGGGGAAAAAAAGGGAGAGAAAACTTCAAGGTAACCTGGACATATGCCTACATGACAACATCCCTCATGACATTGTAAACTGACACTACTTAATCAGACTGCATATTTATGTATGTTACCATACACGGGAGAAAAAGAAATAGAAAATGTGTAAAAAACTATGCCACATGACGTTCAGCGCTAAGTTCTTTGGGTATGAACCCAACTGAGTGGTGCCAGTACAAATAAAGTTGCTTCCTAGAAATTAAAAAGCCTCAGTGTCACAACTCTCTGTGGGAGAATTCTATTACATTATGTATTAATGAAAAGTTTAGTACAGCTAGCAGATATAACAGTTATAAAGATGTAAAAATCTAATATATTGTGTAATCTGATGATACAATATCAAAATATACTGAGCAAAAAGAAACAAAATGAATGTTTTTATAGTATTTGAAGAATTCAACACGCTGCTTCTAATAATGGATTGAAAAATCACTCAGTAAGTACATGAGGAAACAGAGGACTTAAATAATACAACAAACTACTTTGATCTAAAACACACATATAGAACTTTCTTCCCAACAACAATTTATATATTCTTCTCAAGTACACATGGAATATATGTCAGGACATAATTTAAGTCTTTATAGATTTAAGAATACTAAAAGTCTTCTTCAAGTACAGCAGGAAAAGGATGGAAGTTAGAAATTACTTTTTCAGTTCAGCTTTGTTCTTCTTTTTCAAAATTATTTTGGCTCTTTGAGGTTCCTTCAGTTTCATATGAATTTTAAGATTATAATAGTCCTAGAAGCAAACACAGGGCAAATGTTTCTGTGTGTTGGGTTTGGCAATATTTGCTTTGGGGGATGGATTGCAAGTGAGCAAGGGGCACACGGAGGGCGGGGGGTAGAGAAAGAAGGAGAAGTGGGGCTCACCTGAAGAAGGGCTTGTGTTCACCCAAAGCAAGGCTCGATCTTACCCAAAGTGTGGCTTGAGTTAACCTGAAGTGGGACTGGAGCTCATGAACTGTGAGATCGTGACCTTAGCTGACATCAGATGCTTGATGACTGAGACACCCAGGTGCCCTGGCACTATTGTACATGAAATGAAAATTTTAAAATAGACAAATTAGGCTTTATGAAATTTTTAAAAACTTATGCATCAAAAGACAATACTAATAGAGTAAAAGGGAAATACATGGAATGAGAGAAAAATCATATATCCAAAAACGAATTAAGATCCAGAATACACAGAGAGAATTCCTAAAACTCAACAAAAAAAGATAAATCTCCAGATTGCAAATTAGTCCAAAGATTTGAACAGACATTTTTCTAAAGAAACATGCAGGTGGTCAACAGACACATGAAAGGATGCTCAACATTAGTAATTACTAGGGAAATAAAAATCAAAACTACCATGAATTACCAACTCATACCCATTAGAATGGCCACTGTCAAAACAAAGCCCCCAAATCCTACCAACCAAAACACCGCAAGTTTTGGCAAGAATGAGGAGAAATTGGAACACTTGTACATTGTAGGCTGGAATGTAAAGTGTTGCAGCCACTGTGGAAAACAGTACAGAGTTTCCTCAAAAATTAAAAATAGAATTATCTTATGATCTATTAATTCACTTCTTAGTTATATCCCCAAAAATGAAAACAAGATCTCAAAGAGATCTTTGTACACTGATGCTTATAGCAGTGTTGCTCATAATAGTTAAGATGTGGAAGTAACTCTTTTCCTTTGTGGAAGTAACTCCTGTCCATTAACGAAGGAGTGAATAAGAAAAATGTGGTATGTTTTTCAGCCTCAAAAAAGAGGGATATTCAGTGCAATTGAGAAAATTATGCTAAATGAAATAAGTCAGTGACAACAATACAAAGAGTTTGCTTTTGCTTATATGAAGTACTTAGTTAAAATCATAGACATAGAAAATAGAATGGTGGTTTCTTGGGTATGGGAGAAATGGAAGATATTAATATAAAGAGAGCTTCACTCATGAAGCTATAAAGATAGCTATAAAGATAGAAGGTGGTTGTAGTTTATAACATTATGAATACATTTAGCATCACTGAGCTTTATAGCTACAAGTGTTGAAAATGGCAAGTTTTAAGTTATGCATAGTTATCACAATTAGAAAAGTTAGAAAAAATGTAAAAACAACAATAAAAAAGAGTTAAGATTTTCCAGAAAAACAAAAATAAATTTTCAATTGTATACCCGCTCTTAGAAGGAAAGAAATACTAAAATAAGTACTTAAGCTTGTTAGAAAAGGACACTAGACAGTTAATTGAAAGTCATATAAAAAAATAACATTAGTAAAAGTAACTCCATATGAATATAAAGAATGTTACTGTATTTTTGGCTTACAATTCTTTATTTCCTCAAATGATTTAAGAGACAAATTAAAAAATGTCTATTTTTATGGGCACAGAATATATAAAGAGGTCATTTATGACAATATCAACATTAGGAGAAAATGGCGCTAAGCTCCAAAGTTGTTTTTATTTTTGTTTGTACCATTTATATCT
The DNA here is from genome assembly GCA_028646485.1 of Cryptoprocta ferox. NCBI lineage: Eukaryota > Metazoa > Chordata > Mammalia > Carnivora > Eupleridae > Cryptoprocta > Cryptoprocta ferox. Next base: position 927,060 of record JAQQST010000022.1, on the reverse strand, counting down.
AAATTGATTTTAATTCAAATTTTATTATAAAGTTAAAAATTTAATTTTAATGCCTTGGATAACCACTAAAACATATCTAAAATATTTAGAAAAATAAGCAAATGGGGAATCAAAATCATAAACCACAGGGCACCTGAGTGGTTCAGTCAGTTAAGCCTCTAACTCTTGGTTTCAGCTCAGGTCATGATCTCATGGTTCATGAAATCCAGTCCCAACTCAGGCTCTGTGCTTAGTGCTCACTGACATTCTCTCTCTCTCCCCTTTTCTCTGCTGCTCCCCTATGTGCTCTCTCTCTCTCGCTCTCTCTCTCTCTCAAAGTAAATAAATAACACTTAAAAAATCATAAAGCAAAAAAATCAATCACAGAAATAGAAGAATTAAAGTGCAAAAATATATATACAACATACTGAAAACAAATAACAAAAGTACCAAAGTAACCTATCCTTATCAGTAATTACTTTAAATAAAATGAATCAAGATATAAGTAAAAGTTAGATATATTATATGTAATATAATCTCTCTTTCCTGTTTATAAAACACTAATTTTAGACTCAAAGAGCATTAAGTAAAAAAATAAAAAATAAATTTCATTCAAATAGTATACAAACAGAGTGTAAGGATAATTATATTAATATGAGAATAGGATATAAAAATCAGAAGAGAAATAAATAAAGAAAAACAATAGAGAAAATCAACAAAACCAAAAGTTGATTCTTTGAAACAAATTAACAAAATTGTAAAACCATAGTGTTAATATAGAAAGTAAACAGACAAAATTATTTATTTAAAAAATTAATTTTACCAGCAAAATGAGTTTATTCAGGAATAACAGAGAATTTAGGACATGCAAGTTATGGCAAAACCACAGGCAAGTACAACAAAACAAAGAAAAGGAACTTTATTTTATGGAGAAGAAGGAGGAAGTTGGGAGGGGTATTTTTGAACAAAAAAAGTCCACTGGATAGAAACAAGAGTTTAGGGTTGACAGTGTCAGTAGCTGGCTAAATTGTAAGGTTGGTCAATTTCTTACAGGAGATTCAATATACATTTTCTTTGTCAGGGCTTCTAGTGGATGATTCTTTCCTCCTTGAGGATTCTTCTGGTGAGATCCTTTCTGTAATTGATGATGAGTGTCATCATTGATAGCACCCCCGCTTCTGGCCTCCCTTTGAGCCTCCCTATTCCATTTTACTGAGGTTTCTCTTTACAAATTTTCAACAGTAGTACAGAAACAAATACAATTAAAATAAGAGGCTTTATTCTTCCTGTGGAAATAAGGAAACAAACTTCTCCATTCTCTCTTTTCTTACTTACTTTAGAAAATTTATAATTATGAGCTCTTTGTCCTCTTTTTGAAATGTATATATACCTTTTGAAAACTAGGCAGAAGTTTCATCCGCTTTATAACCAATAATGTTTTTGCCAATGATACAGTAACCATTCCTTTGAAATGTGAATGTCAAGAGAGATAGCAACCCCATCTCCCAGTTACTGAGGGAGGGTAAAATCCTAATTTGGTGAGTGTTTTGCTCCAAGTTGCAGAAGATAAGAGGTTTGCTCTGTCAAAGGTAAGAGGTTTGTTCTTATTCCAGATAAAGCCTAGCTAACCTAGATAGTTGCCCCAAATATCATGTTTAAGTGGATTAATTGTCACAAAAGGGTGCTGTCAAGTAATCTCACTTGACGACTAGTTGTTGTTATCTTGAAAATATGTATGTGATAGATTATTTCTGCTTGGCTACATGAAAGGGTAAGATTTCCTTCTGTCTTTATAATCTCTTTCCTTCTCTCTTTATAAAAACTCAGTAGATTTCCCATGATTCACATCATATTCTGGTTTAATTACAATTCAATAATAAAATGGATTTCTTTCTTGGCTACTTTTGTGGTGTTAACCTTAAAGATAAAACTGCCTGTTATCTTACCAGCAAAATCATGATTATTTAGGAATAGAGGAGGATTGCAATTCAGGACAAGTAAGCTGTGGCAATACCACAGTCAAGTTTGGAGCACAGACTAGAGGAACTCTCTTTTTTAGAGCAAGTGGGCTTTGGAAAGGCTGTTGTGAACAGAAAATCCACTGGACCACACTGGGAGTTCAAACTATAGTGCTTCCTCATTGGCTGGGCTGTGACTGTCTCATTGGCTGAGCTATTACTGTGGGATGAGAAAAAGCTTTTTATCTCTCCCTAGGATAGTAAAATAATAGCTAAAATAGTATTGACCTGGAAGGTCCCTGTTGGGTACCAATTGCAACTGATGATTAATGGCAGCACATCAGAGCTCCCTTTCTGGCTTCCCAAATCCTTATTCCTGAGATTTTCCTTTATTTTCTCAGTAGAAAGTATATCTGGTTGGGATATGATCTTGTCTTAAATTGTACTTCCCCAACACTAGATGGAAAGGAAAAAAAGAGAGGACTCAAATTACTTAAATTCAGCAACAAGCTGGGATATTACTAGTGACCTTCATAAATTAAGCAGGATTATTTTTATTTCAATTTTAAAATAAAATAAAAAGGATTTTGAAAGAATACATGAACAATTGTATACCCACAAAGTACATAACCTAGATCAAATAAATACATTTCTGAATAATACAGACTACCAAAAGGGTCTCATAAAAAAACAAAATCTGACCAGATACATAATGTAAAAGTGAATCAGTAATGAAAAACTTTCCCGAAAGTAAAGTGATTGGTAAATCTAATTTTACCATATTGGTGAAATCTACCAGTCATTGAAAAAAATGAAAGAAGAAACAAAACAATACCCATTCCATGAAATGAGCATTTTCTTGATGTAAAATCAGAAAAGACATTACAAAAAGAAAACTACAGAGTAATGTCTGTTACCAGTATCAATCAATAGCAGATATTCTCAACAAAATATGAGCAACATATTAAATGATTATATACAACAATCAAGTGGAATTTGTCATAGGATAATTAGTGCACAGCCATTTCAAGCAATTGCTTAAGTCCCTATTTGTTGTGAGATTCATGGTCGAAGTTTTCCTGCCTTTAATCTCCCTTTCTTCTTTCCTCTTCTATCTAGCATTTAATACCTCTCAGATATTGTGCTGTTGGTCAAGGTGAGAAATAACCATAGTGTCTGTCTTAACAAGGTTTTTAATGAGACAAGGAAGATAAATATTTAAAGGTTTTTTTTAATGCACTGCATAGTGGTTATGTCAACTGTACATAGTTTAAATTACGAAGAGTCTGGAACTTTAATTTTATCACCACCTCTAACAGTTATGCTTAGTAACAGAGGTGTTAGGTAAGGTTGTGGTGCGAATCATATTGCAATATACAAATATCTCAAGTTAAAGCATTTGCGCAATGTTAAATTTAAATTTACACAATTAGTAGTATAATTATATCTCAAATTTAAAAAGAGAGAGTAGTAAGAAAAATGTTGCACAAAGGGTGTGTTGCCTTTCCCAAGTACTCCATAGTAGGTGAGCATGAGAATACGAACTGTTAATTTTTAAGAGGGGAGAGTTATGTGTCAGTAACGAGTTAAACCCTGAGGTAACAAAGTCAGGAAGCACCCCACTCTGGATTCAGTAAGCAGTGGAGCTTGCCTTAAACCATCTTTAGATAAAACTCAGGGTCCGGCGCGATCATTCCTTTTCAGCTCACGATCCCTACCACTCCAGTATTGAAATTCCTTGTTTTGAACTTTACCGAGGTCCTCCTACCAGTCAGACAGTAGACTACGCCTGCGCAGTAAAACCAGGTTGTGGGGGGAGGTGTGGAACTAGCAGAGGCAAAGGAAAACTACGTCACAGCCCGAGGCGCTTTTTGCTGCCCGCGCAGCCGCACTGTTGGGGTATCGCTGCGTTGCTTGGTCCAAATTACTGTCAGTCACTCTCAGGCTCCCAATACTTCGTCCCCCACGGCGGTTGGAGTAGCTGCTGCGCCAAGGTGAAGTGGTGGGAACCGCGTGGACCCGGCAGTCACCACCATGCCCAAGAATAAAGGTAATACGCGTACAGTTAAACCGAGGTTCTCTCTGACTTCTGCCTTCAGCCCAGACTTGAGACCAGGCCGCAGTGATCATTCTTACTTGATCCTGGCTCGGGAAGGTAGCTGGGACGTTATTCCCGTTTACAGTTCTGTCACTTTGGCCTATAGCCCACGCCATTTATGTAGGGCCTCCAGCGAGAGAGAATATGAGCTTTTCCGACGGTTTCGCGTGCAATGAATGCGGAGTCTTAGGGATCTTTGGGAGACCTACCAGGAGGCTGTTTCCTAAGCTGTCTTTTTTGTTCTTTACGGGACTGTACGAGAGAAGTTCTTAATTTTAAAGGGTGTTTCCTGCTTTTGCGACTACCGTATGTTCTTTATGGCTTTATTTGGGGACAGTTCTTTATTATTGAAGATACTACGTCTTTTTCCTAAAGAGTACGTGAAACCTTGATACCTATATGGGTTCATCTGTAGTGGTTTACTCAGCCCTTCACGGTTTAATGCTCTTTTCCAGAAGACGATTTAGCATTTATCAAAGTTAACTGTATTTTGAATTGCCAAAATGGGATGCCTAACCTACAGAAAACAATATTTGAGGTAGTGAACACCGTTTCTTTTCAAGGAAAGTAGTTTTGATGCGATCTAAGAATGCATAAAATAGTGAATACAGATGGATCAAGAAATTGTTGAAACCCACCCATCTTTTGCCATAACACAGAACAGTTTGAGACTACCCCACTAGCACTGAATAAGATTAATATATGGTCAGGTGCACATTTTAAATTCATTTGGGTTGTGCATTTTTGTTTCACACTTTTCCCAAGGGTTCCTAATTAATAACACAGACCTTCTTCCACCTAATGGAAATGACTGCTCATGTGCTTGAGGTTCTGGAAGGGGTATAAACTAGTATGAAGAACGCCTTTACTATTTACTAGAAAGCCTCAAAGAAAGTAAGTTAATACCGTATTCAAATATGTTCAACTTTAGTCAAAGCAAAGGTTGAAAAATATAGTTAACTGCAGTTTTTAAATTTTTAACATGGTATGGTTGTGCAAATGAGTTACATAATACTTTTTTGCTTATGGGGTATAAATTACTGTAGCTCAACAGGCGGCTACAGAAATGAATATATTCTGTAGAAATTGTAGAATAATCTTCAACATAATCTAATAACTGAAACATTAGAAGTAGTCAAATTAAGGCATTAACTGTACTATATCACTAACATATTCAAGGCTGTGGTTATCCACTGTTGACTAGGATTAAAATAGATTATACAGGTGAGTGTATGGGATTCTATTTTTATTTGGAAAGCATAGACAGTAGAATGTTAATAGTTAACTCTAGGAATGGAAATTTTTTGCTATGTATTTTTATGTCAGAAAAATACAAAAAGTCAGAGAAGGATGGTAGTTTATTATATGTAAATTTGTAAATGACTAAAAGGGAACCTTTGGGAAATTAAAAGTGTAACTGATTAGGTAACCAAATTATGTAAATTTTTAAAGATCTTGGAATTCTGTTAATGTAGTAGTAGTATTTAAATGAAAATATTTTTCTCTAAGTGATTTTATAAAGTTTATATGCCTTATTTTAGCTTGTTTCATAGTTTAGTATAAAATATTATATAGGTTATTACACTTAATATTTTGTTCACTTTTTAAATCAATTAGGTAAAGGAGGTAAAAACAGGCGTAGGGGTAAGAATGAGAATGAATCTGAAAAAAGAGAATTGGTGTTTAAAGAGGATGGACAAGGTAACACTTTTTAACTTATTAACATTTTTAAAAAGTAATGTGAATTTCAGTCTAACCTGAAAAAGAATCCTAGTCATAATCCTCAGCATTTTGCTTTTTCTCATTTATAATACCCTACCCCACCTTTCCAGAATTTGTCTATTAAATAACCAATTCTAATCTAGTTCTGCAAAGAGGATTAATTGCTGGCATGTCTGTAAATGTAGTTTTCATATTTTTGGTAAAGAACATGTTATATGTTATATGAGAGTTTTATGGTTTAGAGCAAAGAATGATATTAATGGTTTAATATGGTTAAAGCCTAGAATGGTTTAAGCCTAGAATGATATTATTAAAAATTTCATACTTTAGGAAGTGAGCAATGTTACGCTTTATTTAGTAGACCATGGATGTTTTTGAGGAATATATCTTGGCTTTTGGGTTCTCTGTTCTCGAGTGATGCTAGCACATCATCATAAAATATAATAAAACTGAATAATTGACTAACTCTATTGGAATAAGGATACCAAAGATAGAAAGGATGAGCTAAAAAAATTCTGGAATGGCTTTTTTCCCCCATTAAAAAAAAAAGGTAAGCCCTCAGAAAAGTTAGATGTGAGTATAACTTCCATCTATTCTTTACCTAGTCACTGGTTTTTAAAACTCTCTCATTTTCTGTGTTACATTCATAAAGTTTTCAACTTTTTTATGCACATCTAATTCCATAGTTACAGACTTCAGTCCTAAGTATCTCAGCATATATCTCTTAAAAACTTTTTTCTTTCATAATTAAAGAATTATCACAAGTAATTTAACTTTAACATTTACCCTGTTATAAAACAGACTTCCAGTAATAAAATAAATCATAAAGATGAAGAAGACAGCAGGGAATATAATCATTAGAAACAAAACCAAAGAAAGTATAGTGTTAATCTAGTTTTATCTAGTGCTGTCCATTATGTTAGTCACTAGCCATATGTGGCTATTTAAATGAAGTGTACTCTGTTCAATTCAGTATATAATGTTTCCATCAACAGAGAAAAGTTGTGTTGAATAGTTCTGTTATAGTGTATAATATGTACTCACCCTTCTTGAATTGTTTCAGTAATTTCCAGCGCTTCCTAATAAAACTGTCTAGTGATTCATGCTATACATGCAAACTACTAGAAAGTTACTGTTTTCATTGTATATATAAAACCTGTTTTCTGTCTAACGATGGTTACTTTGACTTCATCTTTTCACTTCATTAGAAGTTAGTTTTCAGGGCCAATTTTCTAATTTAATTCTTGTTTTTTCTTTTCTTGTTTTTCTCACGTTGAAGAACTGGAGGCTCGTTGTGTAATCCCCATTAGTGTAATCAATTTGTTGGTATGATTTTAAATTAGTCCAGGCTCTCCTTAGTATGGACTTTAGTAGTATTAAGATTTTCATAGTAAATGTTTGTTACCTTCTCACTCTTGGGTCTGCGTTTTTTGTTCTAATCTAGAAGAGATTGCTTCATACTGACTAATGTTCTTATTTTACCAGTATTTTCTAGTGACAGATGAATAAGGTGGCTTCTTAAAGATGCTTGCTTTTGGAACTATTTTAAACATTTAGTGTTTTATCTTGGCACATCGTCCTTGTTTTAATATAAAAGAACTTTAATCAAGTTACTTAAGAAGGAAACAAAAATTTATTAGTAACTAACCTACTGTTTTTTACTATTAGAGTTCTGAAGGAAAGAAGAACCGAGACTGGCCTTCAAGGCAAATGTGAGAAATTGATAAGCCAGGATTATGGTGTTCATTTTTGAATGAGCAAGTTTGAAGTCTAAATGTAGAACATCCTGTCATGAAGATAAGACAGAACCTTTACTCAAAATGAGATGATTTAAATGTTCATAATAAACAGATAGCAAATGTTAGAAAAGGCATTTGTGACCTTAGATAATTTATTCTGTAGGCTTTTACTTACTCTAAAAATAAGGTGGTAAAGTATATAAACATAGGTAGAAGAGGCTATAGAAATTGACAGATGAGTTTTCTAATTTGCTTGGGTATAAATAAAATACATCTGATACATTAAAATAATATGTGTTAGATGTATTAGAATATCACCTTGAAAGAACACTTTCATGATAGAATATTTAAGCTTTTTGTTGATTAAGACTTAAGACTTCGCCCTTTAAAAAAATTTAGTTTGATCTAAACTAGCAGTAAAAAGGAAGTTATCACTTGTGTGCTAATTTCAGTGGTTACATTTTAATAAAAATTGAACAGTATCTTATACTCTTTTTTCCCCCCTAGAGTATGCTCAGGTAATTAAAATGTTGGGAAATGGACGATTAGAAGCTATGTGTTTTGATGGTATAAAGAGATTATGTCATATCAGAGGAAAACTGAGAAAAAAGGTAGGTGTGGAGATTTGGATTACCTTAATACAAACTTTGCTTTAAAAAAAATGGCTCTACTTTAGATACATATGGGCCAAGCAGTTTATTTTTGTGAGTTCTGTAAGATTTAAAAGGATAATTTTTTAGATGGAATTGTAATTAAGCAAAATAAGATCCTTGTTAAAGCTTATGTAATAAGATTTTGTATCCAAAGTTACCTGTTTCATCTATATTGTATTTCTGTCAGAAATGTTTATTTTACTCAGATTGTAATATGAGAAAGCAGTCAGACCCGATATACAAAACAAATGGCTATACTCTTAAAAAATTTTTATACCAGAAAAGAAAGAAAAAAGCTAGATAATTGTTTTAACATTAAATAAAACTAAACAGACTGCTAATTGTAGTGCATATTCCTTTAATTAGATTTTCGCTTGGGAAAAACATATTCGGGAAATTTGAAATTGGATAATGTTAATGAGCATTTAATTCCTCATCATAGTAGTTCAGGCAGATTAATCATGTTAGTTTAAAGATCCTTCATCCCTGATTTTATGATTTAAAGAAGTTTTTTGGTTGTGTTAGTCCATTGTTTTGCAAATAAGTGGTGGCTGTAGAACCTATGTTTATTTATATAGGCTGGTGACAGAATGACTATTAATGTAGATGGCTGATATTCATGTATTTTGAATAATTGAATATCATTTGAGTAGTTTGTGATTAAAAACTCTTAATTTCTGTGACACATTATTGTTCTTTTGAAATCTTTAAACTCTAGACTACTTGAAATAAAATTATTAATATTTTAACATTCTGCATTCAAAAATTTGAAACTATGTACTATAGTTTTTTTCTAGTATACTGTAACTATACTATACTGTAACTACAAACTAGAATAACTTTGGTTTCATGTGTATGTGTATATATATATGTATATATGTGTATATATATATGTGTGTGTGTATATATATGAGTGTATATTTTGTTGTTTTTTCCCTAATTCTTAATAGAAACTTTTTTCCAAACTGGGTGAATTTTTTTTATTGGAAGAACTGTTTAAGATTCTTTGTATTACTTGTTTTTGATTAAATACAGTGTGCAGTAAATTTTCTTTTAATAGGTTTGGATAAATACCTCAGACATTATATTGGTTGGTCTTCGAGACTATCAGGTAACAAATACACTTAAATTGTATTTTGTGCTTGTATTTTATAAGTTATAAATGTTTAGAAGATGCAGTATGGACATGTTTGATTGGTTTTCACCATTCTGTTTATCACGGGTCAGTTGTGTTCAGGACTTAAGTATTTTTCTAATTAAGAATAATTACCACATAGGTTAATGATACATGTATATTATGAGGAGACTGGTTGGTTCATTATTCTTTATGTATGATTTTTATTTTAAAGGTAATAATGCACTAAATACCCTCTTATAAGTTGGGATAAATACCAAAGATTATTCTGTTCTCATTTGTTTAAAGGCCTAGGCATTATGCTAGGTATGCCATGTATTATAGTTTCCAAATGCCAGCCTGTGTAATACTGATGTGAAAAGAAAACATAGGCAGGTGTTGTATGATTTTTCTCATGAAGCTAAATTGTGAGGTTTCCTTTATAAGTGTATTTTTAGAAATACCTTTTCTGAAATGACAGTGATAGTATACATATGGTGGGGTTTTATTAGGGATTTTTACTTGTCAAAACAAAAATTTAATAATGTTATGTTGAGGTTCCATCATCAGTTTTTTGTTTGTTTTGTTTTTAAGTTTAAAGGTCTGGAAATCCATGTCTGAGGAGCCATATTGTAGGGGAAGAATCTGATAAACCTATGTTCTCCAAAAAGTTTAGTCTAATGGTGGGGGGAAAGTAATTATTCAGCAGTTACAGTGCCAACTTATATAAATATATGCTATAAATTTGATAGGAGAACTTAGAAAAGAGCATAATAGCTGCTCTCTATAATCTCAGCTTTTTGACTATACACAGGCTGACTCCGTAGCCCACGAGCTTTCTAGCTATTGGAACTCACAATCATGTATATTTTTAATCAAATATTTAGTGATTTCATTCTGTCATTATGAAGAATTTTTGCATATATCATTTAGATCTAATTGTTTTATTCTGTTTGTCTTTTGTTTTCCTTGTTGGTCTTTTGTATAATTCTGTTCATTGTAGAAAGAGGTATATTGAAGTGATGTCTAGAATTTCCATTATTAAAAACATAAATAATCTTTTGCTATTGACTTTGTTTAGTGAGATTCTCATAATGTCTTTAATATTTTTAGACATGGTTTCTTTAAACATGTTTCTAGAAGCTGAGGTAAAGTGTTAAGTTCTGCTTCTGGACTTACTCACAGTTTGTGTTGACTATTTATGGGCCACAGTTTATTGTTTTCTGTGTGGATCTTATAATAATTTTTTTTTAAAAACTAGAAATTGCCAATACAGCATGGCAAGACTGAAGATCAGATTTCCTCTCCCAGAGTTAGTTCTTGCTGTTTTTGTTCATTTAGTATCTTTTCTGAACTAATGCTATATAGTCTGTATTTTGACTAGCTTAGTGGCCAGTTTGTGTTTGAATGAGGTTTAATTAAAACCATTAAGCCTCCCAGGCTTTCTATATAGACTCTACATTTTGGGGCATACATTCAACATTTAGACAATTGACAATTCTGACTTAGTCTTATTTCATGCTTATTCATAATTTCAGGGTCAGTGAAAGCTGAGAGATTGGGACTTTCTCAGGTTTTTCTTGAGTATGTACATTATATATATGTTTGTAAGTGGTCCTTCCATTTCTAATTTTGGAACAGTTTGAGAAGAATATGTATGAACTCCTTAAATATAAAGCTTTAGCTTGGGAAGCAATTTGACACAGGACTCTTGTTTATAGGGAGATTTTTGATCACTGATTTAGTTACTTTGCTGGTTATGAGTCATTTCAGTTTTGTGTTTCTTCCTATTTTAGTTTTGGTAGTTCGTATGTTTCTAGGAATTTGTCCATTTTTTCCAGATTGCCCAGGTTGTTGACGTATATAATTTTATGAGGTATTCTCTTATAATTGTTTGTGTTTCTGTGGTGTTGTTGGTGATCTTTCCTGTTTTATTTGTGCTTTTATCTATTTGAGTCCTTTCTCTTTTTGAGAAGTCTGACAAGGGGTTATCAATTTATTAATTCTTCCAAAAAACCAGCTGTTAGTTTCATTGATCTCTGCTTCTGGTTTTTGTTTGTTTCTAGATTGTTTACCTCTGCTCCAATTTCTATTATTTCCTTTCTTCTGCTGGCTTTAGGCTTAGGCTTTATTTGCTGCTGTTTTTCTAGCTCCTGTAGGTGTAGGGTTAGAGTGTGTATTGAGGACTTTTCTTGCTTCCTTTTAAAGTATTTATTTGTATATTTGTTTATTTATTTAGAGAGGGCGCAAGTGAGCAAGAGACAGGGGAGAGAGGGAGACAGAATCCCATGGGGACAGAGAGAGATGGAGATTGAGAGAGAGAAGCTGAGCTCACCCAATTCAGGGCTGAGCTCACCTGATGTCGGACTGGAAATACAAACCATAAGATCGTGACCTGAGTTGAAGTCAGATGCTTAACTCACTGAGCCACAGGGGACCTGGGATCTTTTTTGCTTCTTGAGATAGTTCTGAATGCAGTGTACGTTCCTTGTGGACTGTCTTTGATGAATCTCAAAAGCTTTACACTGCTGTGTTTTCATGTTCATTGACTTCCATAGTTTATTGTCAAGTTGGTTTCCATATAAATCCCAACAAGTGCCCTCCTCCATGCCCATCACCCATTTTCCCCTCTCTCCCACTTCCATCAACTCTCAGATTGTTCTCAGTATTTAAGTCTTTTATGGTTTGCCTCCTTCCCTATCCTTAACTGTTTTTCCCCTTCCCCTCCCTGATGGTTCTGTTAAGTTTCCTCTGTTCCACTTATGAGTGAAAACGTGGTATCTGTCTTTCTCTGCCTGACTTATTTCACTTAGCATGACACCCTCAAGTTCATCCACATTGCTATAAATGGCCAGATTTCATCCTTTTTCATTGCCATGTGGTATTCCATTGTATTTATAAACCATATCTTTTTGATCCATTCATCAGTTGATGGACAGTTAGTCTCTTTCCATGATTTGGTTATTGTTTAAAGTGCTGCTGTGAACGTTGGGGTACATGTACCCCTATACATCAGCACTCCTGTATCCGTTGGATAAATTCCTAGCAGTGCTATTGCTGGGTCATAGGGGAGTTCTATTGTAAATTTTTTGAGGAACCTCCAAACTTTTTTCCAGAGCGGCTGCACCAGTTTACATTCCCAACAACAGTGTTGGAGGGTGCCCGTTTCTCCACATCCTGGCCAGGATCTAAAGTCTCCTGATTTGTTCATTTAGTCACTCTGACCGGTGTGAGGTGGTATCTCAGTGTGGTTTTGATTTGTATTTCCCTGATGATGAGTGGCAATTGAGCATCGATTCATGTGTCTGTGGCCATCTAGATGTACTTTTTGGAGAAGCGTCTATTCATGTCTTCTGCCCATTTCTTCACTGGATTATTTGTTTTTTCGGGTGTGGAGTTTGGTGAGGTCCTTACAGATTTTGGATACTAGTTCTTTATGCAATATATTGATTGCAACTATCTTTTCCCATTCCGCCAGTTGCCTGTTAGTTTTATCGATTGTTTCCTTTGCATGCAAAAGCTTTTTTTCTTGGTGAGGTCCCAATAGTTCACTTTTGCTCTTAATTCCCTTGCCTTTAGAGATGTGTCGATAAGAAATTCCTGCGGTTGAGGTCAAGGAGGTTGTTTCCTGCTTGCTCCTCTAGGGTTTTGATGGCTTCCTGTCTCACATTCAGGTCCTCCATCCATTTTGAGTTTGTTTTTGTGTATAGTGTAAGAAAGTGGTCTAGATTCATTCTTCTGCGTGTTGCTCTCCAGTTCTCCCAGCACCATCTGTTAAAGAGGCTGTCCTTTTTCCATTGGATACCCTTTCCTGCTTTGTCAAAGATTAATTGGCCGTACATTTGTGGGTCCAGTTCTGCGTTCTCTATTCTATTCCATTGGTCTATGTGTCTGTTTTTGTGCCAATACCGTACTGTCTTGATGATGACAGCTTTGTAGTAGAGTCTAAAGTCTGGGATTGTGATGCCTCCTGTTTGGTTTTCTTTTTCAATATAACTTTTGTTATTCGGGGTCTTTTGTGGTTCCATGGAAATTTTGTGATCTAGCTTTGAGAAGAATGCTGGTGCAATTTTGATTGGGATTACATTGAATGTGTAGATTGCTTTGGGTAGTATTGACGTTTTAACAGTATCCTTTCAATCCATGAGGATGGAATGTTTTTCCATTTCTTTGTGTCTTCTTGAATTTCCTTCTTTAACATCTTTGGTTAGGTTTATTCCTAGGTATTTTATGGTTTTTTGTGCAGTTGTGAATGGGATTAGTTTCTTGATTTCTC
>JAQQST010000022.1:899644-913421 GCA_028646485.1 Cryptoprocta ferox | reverse complement strand
AACTGATTTCTGTACGTTGATTTTGTACCCTGCGACTTTGCTGAATTCATGGATCAGTTCTAGTAGGCTTCTGGTGGAGTCGGTCAGGTTTTTCCACGTAGGGTGGCAAGTCCACTGCGAAAAGTGAAAGTTTTACTTCATCGTTGCCAGTTCTGATGCATTTTATTTGCTTTTGTTGTCTGATTGCTGATGCTAGGACTTCCAGCACTATGTTAAACAATAGTGGTGAGAGTGGACATCCCTGTCGTGTTTCTGATCTCAGGGGGAAAGCTGTCAGTTTTTCTCCATTGAGGATGGTATTAGCTGTGGGCTTTTCATAAATGGCTTTTATGATGTTTAAGTAAGTTCTTTCTATCCCGACTTTCTCGAGGGTCTTTATTAAGAAAGGATGCTGTATTTTGTCAGATGCCTTTTCTCCATCTGTTGAGAGGATCATATGGTTCTTTTTTTTTGTTAATATGGTGTATCACATTGATTGATTTGTGAATATTGAACCAGCCCTGCAACCCAGGAATGAATCCCACTTGATCATGGTGGAGAATTCTTTTCTATGCTGTTGAAATTGATTTGCTAGTATCTTGTTGAGGATTTTTGCATCCGTTTTCATCAGAGATATTGGCCTGTAGTTCTCTTTTTTTGCTGGGTCTCTGTTTGGTTTGGGAAAGTGATGCTGGCTTTGTAGAATGAGCCTGGAAGTTTTCCTTCCCTTTGTATATTTTGGAACAGCTTGAGAAGAATGAGTATTAACTCTGATTTCAGTGTCTGGTACAATTCCGCTGGGAAGCCATCTGGCCCAGGGCTCTTATTTGTTGGGTGATTTTTGATAACTGATTCAATTTCTGACCTATTTATGGATCTGTTCATATCTCCTATCTCTTCCTGTTTGAAATTTGGTAGTGTGTATGTATTTAGGAATTTGCCCATTTCTTCTAGGTTGTCCAGTTTGTTGGCATATAATATTTCATAATATTTCCTGATAATTGCTTGTATTTCTGAGGGATTGGTTTTAATAAATCTATTTTCATTCGTGATTTTGTCTGTTTGGATGTTCTTTCTTTTCCTTTTGAGAAGACTGGCTAGAGGTTTATCAATTTTATTTTTTCAAAAAGCCAACTCTTGGTTTCATGGATCTGTTCAACTGTTTTTTTGGATTCTATATTGTTTATTTCTGCCTTAATTATTATTATTTTTCTCCTGCTGAGTGTGGGGTGTTCTTGCTGTTCTGCTTCTAGTTCTTTAGGTGTGCTGTTCAATTTTGTATTTGTGATTTCTCGTTTCTCGAGATAGGCCTGGATTGCAATGTATTTTTCTCTTAGTACTGCCTTTGCTGCATCCCAAAGAGTTTGGATTGTTGTATTTTCATTTTCATTTTTTTCCATATATATTTTGAAACTTCTTCTCTAATTACCTCATTGGCCCATTCATTCTTTAGTAGGGTGTTCTTTAACCTCCATGCTTTTGGAGATTTTCCAGACTTTTTCCTGTGGTTGATTGCAAGTTTCGTAGCATTGTGATCTAAAACTGTGCATGGTATGATCTCAATTCTTTTATATTTATCGAGGGCTTCTTTGTGACCCAGTGTGTGATCTGTCTTGGAGAATGTCCTATGTGCATTCGAGAAGAAAGAAACATTCCATAGCTTTGGGATGTAGAGTTCTAAATATATTGTCAAGTCCATCTGGTCCAGTGTGTCATTCAGGTTCTTTGTTTCTTCAGTGACTTTCTGTCTGGTTGATCTCTTCTTTGCTATATGGACTATTAAAATCCCCTACAATTAGCACATTCTTATCAATAAGATTGTTTATGTTTGTGACCATATATATTTTTTTATTCCTTGTTTAATTTCTTTGTTAACCCTTTTATTTTTTAATAGGGTATTCTTTAACCTCCTAACCCAACCTGCATTTGGGGGGTTTTCAAATTTTTTTCTTATGATTGACTTTAAGTTTTATAGTGTTGTGGTTTGAAAATATGTATTGTAGGATCTCAGACTTAAGTTATCTGTTGAGGGTGGATTTGTGAACCAGTATGTGATGATCTGTTCATTGTTTAGTGCGGTGTTGAAGTCTCCTATTATTATTTTATTATTATGAGTTTGTGATTAATTAATTTGGATATTTGAGTGCCACCAAGTTGCGGGCATAGGTTTTTACAGTTGGTAATTCTTGGTGGACAGACGCCTTAATTATGGTATACTGCCCTTCCTCACCTTTTGTTTCTGACTTTGTTTTAAAATCTTGTTTGTCTGAAATAAGTATGGCTATTCTGGTCTTCTTTTGATGTTTATTAGATTAATAGATGGTTCTCCATTCCCTTACTTTCAATCTGCAGGTGTCTTTAGGTCTAAAATGAATGTTATATAGGCAGCATATCAATGGATCTTGTTTCTTTTTATCCATTCTCATATCCTGTGTCTTGATTGCAGCATTTTAGGCCATTTACATTCAGTGTGACATTTGAAAGATACGAATTTAGTGCCATTGTGTTACTGGTGTGTCTGGTGATGTTTTTTTGTCCTTTTTTTTTTCTTCCCAAAGAGTCCTCCTTAGTATTTCTTGCAGTGCTGAGTTAGTGGTCACAACTGCTTTGGTTTTTGTCTGGGAAAAGCCTTTATCTCTTCTCATATTCTGAATGACATCCTGGCTGGATAAAGAATTATCGGCTGCATAGTTTTCCTATTCAACACACTGAATGTTTCCTGCCACTCTTTCTGGCCTGCCAAGTTTCTATGGACAGGTCTGCTGCTAACCTTATGTGTCTCTCCTTCTAGGCTAAGGCCTATTTTGTCCGAAGCTGCTTTCAGAATTCTCTCTTTATCTTGTACTTTACAAGTTTCGCTGTGATATGACATGGTGTTGACATGTTTTTGTTGATTTTGAAGGGAGTTCTCTGTGCCTATTGGAACTGAATGCTTGTTCCATCCCCAGATTAGGGAATTACTCAGCTATAATTTGTTCAAATAAATCTTCTGCACCATTTTTCACACTCTTCTTTTCTGAGACTCCTATGATATGCGTATCATTTTGTCTTGTGAAATCAG
This sequence comes from Cryptoprocta ferox, assembly GCA_028646485.1. Lineage (NCBI taxonomy): Eukaryota > Metazoa > Chordata > Mammalia > Carnivora > Eupleridae > Cryptoprocta > Cryptoprocta ferox. Next base: position 910,381 of record JAQQST010000022.1, on the reverse strand, counting down.
TTAGGTCTCTAATTCTCCCATCGGGATCTATTAATTTGCTTTCCCTCTTTTTTCAGCTTCATTATTTTCCATAATTTTATCTTCTATTTCATTTGTTTTCTCTTCTCATTCTTTACCTGTCATTGTGACTGTATGCAGTCAGTTTTGCATGTCAGGTTTGGATTTTTTGTTTTCCAGGCTGAGGAGCTCTTAGGTCTTTGATCTCTGCAGCAAGGGTGTCTTTGGCATCTTCTGTGCTTTTTTGAAGCTCAGCTTGTAGTCTTATTCCTGTTGTTGTAAATTCTTGTTCAGATAAATTGTTTATATCTTTTGAGCAAGTCCCTGACTGTGATTTCTTCTTGAACTCCTTTTGGGTAAAATTCCTCTATCTTGTCTTTGTGGCTCAGTTTTTGTCTTTTGCATGTTATGTTTTCTGCACCTGAGATTACTGCTATATTAAAATGGGTCTTACGCTATCCAGGACCTGGCACTTGAGGATGTGTTTTCTGGTGTATGCTGTGTGCACTGTGCTGTTGTGTTTTGGCTGCTCCTTTCTACTGGTTAGTCCTCTGCAGAGCTCCTCCTTGCTTGTGGTAGTGCTGTGTTTGGACTTTTAATTAGGTGTTCTTTTATTTGTTTGTTGAAGTAGCCCTGGAAAAAAAAAATGGGGGGGGAGGGGAGCTGATCTGAAAAAGGAGCAAAGGAAAGGAAACCAAAAAAAAAAATCAAGAGAATCAAAAACTATAAGGCTCATTCCAAAGGAAAAAAAAAAAGGAAACAAAACATTGATGACTGATCAAAAAAAAGGTGGGGGGAGCCATAGAAAATGAAAGAAGTAAAGCAAACTCCTGGAGCCTGATTTGAAAAGAAAAAAAGAAAAATGAAAAACTTAAGCCTGATCTTATTTCCACCAGAACTGCAGGTGTCGCTTTAACCCTAGAGTTTTGGCACACTTGGTGTGTGTGGGCTGCGGGCTGTACTGGTCTTCTGGAGGAGAGGCCCACTCTGTTATGTGCAAGTTACTAAATAAGCAGAGCCTGGCACAGGAGGGTTGTTTTGATGTAAGCAGGTCCCTCCTCCACTGGGGACTGTTCCATTGTTCCCTAAAGTCTAACCATGTTGGTTTTCCAGGAAAAATGGTGTCACTCGAGTCTTTCCCTTAGGATTTCATTCCTCCTGGTGTTGAGAATAGTGAGGGCAGACTGCTCATCTGTCTTGTGTTTTATGTGAGGGCAGACAACTCAAGTCTCTTGTGTTTTATCTGTTGCATGACTGGGATTCAAAACGTGATGTCTTAAAGGACCTTGCACCATGTGAACCCACCTCCTTCCTCCAGAGTAGAGGTTCTCCACACTCAAATATCCTTTGTCCCTGAAAAACAGTCCCACACCTGCACAATGTGTGGTACCTGTGTGGCACCTGTGAAAGCAGCAAAAGTTGTTTTCCCTCTGGGTGCACCTCTGTCCCCTGCTGATGAAACGTCTTAGGCTGACACCTATGGGGTCTTTTGTTCTTGAGGAGGTAATGTACCTTGTTCCATATGTACTCTGGGAAGAGAAATGGTTTCTCCCTTATGCGCCAGAGATCTCTATCACCACTCTGGGTCAGCTGCCTACTCTACAGGAGCACATGCCACAACTCTGCTCCAGAAAAAGTTACGTACTTCCAAAATCTCCAGAGTTTGAGCTCTGAATGCTGTTTGCAAAAAATAACCTGGGACACTCAGTAGTTCTTGCTCCCAAATACATGATTCAAAGAGGTTTTCCTCTTATGTCAACCTATGCCACCCTTTCTCTACCCCGTCCCCTTCTCTGCGTTCCCCTCTGTGGCTCTGCCTTTTTCTCTCCCCCAGTTCACATCCACACACCTCACACCTTACACTCTATCTCCTTGCAACTGTGGAGATCCTATTCCTACCCCACAAATCAATTTCCTGGATATTCCCGGTAATCGGACGTTAGTACAACTGTGTTTTAGGGGCAAGGAAAGCACAGCTTCCCCCTACTTCTCTACCATGGTAACGCTCTACCATCATAGCTCCTCCTTTTTAATTAGTATTTTTGTATTATTTTGCTAAATACCTAGTAGTGTGATTGCCTGAAATCAGGTTAGTTCTGTTTACAACTTTTTGAGGAGCCTCCATACTGTCTTTCCTAGTGGTTCCACCAGTTTACATTGCTACTCTGACAGTGTATAGGGTTCCCTTTCTCTACATCCTCACCAACATATGTTGTTTCTTGTGTTGTTGACTTTAGCCATTCTGAGGTGTGAGGTAATATCATTGATTTGCATATATTGATTTAAGTTTCCATGATGACTGATGTTGAACATCTCTTCATATATCTGTTAAACCCTATAGATATCTTTGGAGAAATACCTGTTGTTCATGTCTGCCTATTTTTTAACTGGGTTATTTGTTTTTTTACATCTTGAGTTTGGTTAGCTTTTCATATATTTGGATACTAAACCCTTTATCAGATATGCCCTTTGCAAGTATCTTCTCTCATTCCGTAGTGTACTTTTAGTTCTGTTTATTGTTTCCTTTTCTGTGCCAAAGCTTTTTATTTTGATGACTTACCCTTTTGCTTCCTTGCCTCAGAAGACATCTAGTAAGAAATATCTGTGGCTAATGTGAAAAAGGTTACTCTTCCCTATGCCCTCTCTTAGAATTTTTATGGTGTCAGATCTCACCTTTAAGTCTTTAATCCAGTTTGATGTTTTTTTTTGAGTGCATTGGGTTAGAGAATGGTCCATTTTCATGCTTTTGCATTTAGATGTTCAGTTTTCTCAATCCCATTTGTTCAACTTTCTCCCATTGGATATTCTTTCCTGCTTTGTTGAAGATTAATTGACCACATCGTTGTTGATAAAGTTGTGTGTTTTTTGTTCTATTGATCTTTGTGTGTTGTTTATGTGCAGTATCATACTGTTTTCATCACTACAGCTTTGAAATATAATTCAAAGTCTAGTATTGTGATGATTCCACTTTTAGCTTTGCGTTCTGTTTCAAGTTTGCTTTGGCTATTTGGCTTTTTTTGTGGTTCCATACAGATTTCAGGATTGTTTGATTGAGCTCTGTGAAAAATGTTGGTGGTATTTTAATAAGGATTGAAATAAATATATAGATTGCATTGTGTAGTGTAGACATTGTAATAATATTTGTTCTTCCAGTCCATGAGCAGAGAATGTCTTTCCATTTCTTTCGTGTCCTCTTCAGTATCTTTCATCAGTGTTGTGTATTTTTCAGATTAAGGATCTTTCACTTCTTTGCTTAGGATTATTTCTAGGTACATTATAGCTTTGGTGCCATTGTAAATGGGGCTGATTCCTTAATTTCTCTTTCTTTTGCCTCATTATTAGTGAATAGCAATGGAACAGGTTTCTGTACATTGATATTGTATTCTGCAACTTTGTTGTATTTGTATATCAGTTTTAGCAGTTTTTTTGGTGTAGCATTTTGTTTTCTAGTAAGAGTTTCATGTCATTGTAAATAGTGAAAGTTTGAGTTCTTCATTACTGATTTGGATGTCTTTGTGTGTGTGTGTGTGTGTAATAGCTGAAGCTAGGACTTACAGTTCTAATTTAAATAACAGTGATGAGAGGCAACATCCCTCTTATTCCTGACCTTAGGGGAAAAGCTCTCTTTTTCCCCATTCAGGATGATATGAGCTGTGAGTCTTTCTTATTGTCCTTTATGAGTTATGTTCCCCCTTGAGTTATGTTCCCTTTGTCCTTGGTTTAGGGTTTTTACCACAGGAATAGATGTTGTACTATGTCAGATACTTTTTCTGTATCTATTTAAATAATCATATAGGTCTTATTCTTTTCTTTTATTAATATGGTATATAACGTTGATTGATTTGTATATATTGAACTACCTTTGCAGTGTTCGTTAAATTTACCTTTAAGAGGTTGCCTGTCTGGTTCAGTTGGCGGATCATGCAACTCTTGATCTCAGGATTGTGAGTTCATGCCCAATTTTGGTTATGGAGATTACTTAAAAATAAATGTTAAAAAATTATTTATTCTAAACTATTTTGTTTTTGATGTTACTGTAAATGGGATTGTTTTCCTTAATTGTTTTCCAGCTAGTTTATAGCTAGTGTGTAGAGAGAGACACTGATTTTTGTATTTTGATTTTGTATCCAGGTACTTCACTGTATGCATTTTTCTCTGTCAGTTTCCGTAGACTGAATCTGATACATTGATTTTTTGTTTTTATATATTTCCTAGTAAAATCTTATGATCCTTTGTTACAAGTATATCCTTTTTGTGCTCATTATTTTGTTTTAACTTCATAAAAACCCCAAAAGTGCACACTATAGTTGCAGCACTGTGATAATTTTAGTTGCCTTTCTTTGGCTTTTAGGTAATTGTAAACTTTCAAACTCTTTGTTTTCCTCTAAATGAATCCATTCTTTAAAATAATGAAGTGTGAACATATCAAAATTATACTAATAGTGTATTGATAATAATATCCCTGATACAGTAGTTATATAATAAATATTTTGCATCAGAAATACCCAAAAGTGGTTTTTAAATACAGAATTTTGGACTTCATCTCAGGTCTGTCAGTCTTTAGGCGTCATAGGTGTCTTTTTAAAGCTCTACAGTGATTTTCATAGGTAAGGTATCAGAGAACCACTGAATATAGAAAGGTATGCTAATTTTCTTATGTAATTACAATACCACTTTACAGTTTGAGAAGCAGGATCCTAAAAAGGATCTTATTACACCATTCTCTCTCTTTCTTTCTTTTTTTTTTTTTTAACTTTTTTCTTTTATCTGTGTTACTAAAGTGAGTATTAGGCTATTAATCATTATTTAGTCATGCATGTAAACTTCTTTTTACTTGTTTAAACCCAAGGAATTAAAAAAAATTTTTAATGTTTATTTATTTTTGAAAGAGAGAGAGACACAGAGTGTGAGTGGGGAGAGTCAGAGTGAGAGGGAGACACAGAATCTGAAGCAGGCTCCAGGCTCTGAGCTGTCAGCACAGAGCTCGGTTCAGGACTCAAACCCACGAACTGTGAGATTGAGACCTGAGCTGAAGTTGGCTGCCTAACCGACTGAGCCACCTAGGCGCCTCATAAATCCAAGGAATTTTTTAAGAAAGTAGAGAGTAGGTGAAGAAAAACAGGAGAGTTTGTAATGGAACAGTTAACTGAGCTTTTTTTTCTTAACGTGCTAATTTGAAAGTAATTGTGTGTATAATCTGTGTGGGAAAGTTAATTTTTGTGTAATTAAAAGTGATTTGTTTATTTCTAAGGATAATAAAGCTGATGTAATTTTAAAATACAATGCAGATGAAGCTAGAAGTCTGAAGGCATATGGCGAGCTTCCAGAACATGGTAATGTCAAAGTTATTGTATTTCCCTGGTTTAGATTATTATTGTTGGTGTTTAGATAAAACAGTTTGATGGAATTTTCTTTCATTTCTATATTCTTTGGGTATGTAGTTATTATAAAGTTAGTTTTTAGTATGTTTGTTATACTAAATATTAATACGTTTAATAGTTAATAAGCACTGTTGTATAATAACTTAAAGAATAACATTGTTGAGTTTTTTAGCAATTTTCAAGAAACTTTAGTTTTTAACTAAGTGAGGCAAATAATTATGATATTGATGATGATTCTTATAGAAAACAGTGGTCAGTTCTTCTTAGCATTAAAAGTCTTCTGTAGAGTTGTGTATGTATTAGTAGACATTTTTAATGTCAAACATATTGTCAACTTAGATCATTATATCAAAGAGAAAACAAACTTTTTGCTAAGGTCACAGTTTTCATTTGGTAGCTATTTTATTGTATATGTTTTACTCTATTGCATTTTTTTATGAAAATACAATATTTTTACATAACCATGAAAAGTGTGATGAAATTATTTGCGTTTTAAAAGTGCTAAACTTCTATTGCTTAGGGATAAAAATGATTTGATAAACTCTTTTTGACTGATTTGGTAAATGTAATAGTTGACAAACTGACAAACTAGCTGTTTTTAGGACATGTTTATGTATGTTGACAGTCGTTAGCCTGTTTCAAACTCCTTGGACCATACTTGAAAACTAAAACACAAAAAAGCTCCTTGGGAAATGTGTAACTACTAAGTGTAATTAGAACGTGCCTGCTTTATTTACACTATGTTTCTGAACAAAATAAAAGTACAGTTCATACACTCTTCATTTTAATGACTTAGCAGTGAACTTGGTATTTCATTTTGAATTTGCTCTGTGTAATGGGTTCCACAGAACCCGTTAGCAGTAATTTGTTGTAATGAAATGTTGGTTGAATTGAAATACCATTTCTAAAGAATCTTTTTCTAGTACAGTTTGGTATTTTATATCAGACTTTTTTTTTCTGTCTTTATGTGTTTATTTTTGAGAGAGAGTGTGTGCGAGCAGAGGAGTGTTGAGAGAGGGAGAGGGAGAGAGTTCGAAACAGCTCCATGCTTAACAAGGAGCCTAATCTGGAGCTTCATCTCACAAGTGCAGTATGACAAGCTCAGGTGGTAACAGGAGTCAGAGGTTTAATCGACTGAGCCACTCAAGCTCCCCCAGACTTGTTTCTTTTTATAGGCAGTTTATCTAAAAACATCTTAAGTATATGTATATGAATATATTAATTGTTGTCTTCAGCTAAAATCAATGAAACAGATACATTTGGTCCTGGAGATGATGATGAAATCCAGTTTGATGATATTGGAGATGATGATGAAGACATTGATGATGTAAGTAGCGGATAAAACCTTTTGTTTATTTTTTCTTTTCTTTTTGAAATATATATGAAGAAACCGGATCTTTCCCCAATTTCCTGTAATCTAGGAATGTTGGACACTTAACATTCAGTATATCATCGAGACCACTCCATTTATTTGAATGTTCATTAATATTCTGAAACCATCTAGTTAAACATTGCATGCTTTGAGAAACCTTACAATCTTTTGAAGCATTTCTTTCTGAAAAGAGTGATATTATTTGCTCTAACATGGATACGCCATAATAAGAACTTGCTTAAGTGAGAGGTAGCTATTAAAAAATGTAGCAGTTTTGAGAATGTGTGTTCTCCTAAATGGAATAAAATCCATCCTGATTTCTTAGAATGTATGTATGAAATAAATGGAATGGTGTTATATCTTAGATTTCTATTAGGCTTAAACTTTTTTTAGTACCTCTAATAAAAAAGTAGTTCAGAAACCACAAATCCAAAAATATTAGTAATAAGTCTTTGATTTGTTACTCGGAACTTTAAAAATAATTAGAGCATTTATTCCTGACAAGTAGTGCCACACAATTAGTAGAGTTGTTCAAAAATACAAAGCCAGTCTTTAGTAAGTGTAACTTGAACACCACAAGTGATGTTGATGCTCCTGTCACATTAGTAATCATTGATCTAGATCAGGAATTTCCAAATCTATTAGTCACCAACAAACACCTTTATTTTATTAAGAGCATTTTTAGACATTCAGAGAAGTTGAAAGTTTTTGATGTCAAATGAACCCTTTTATATATAGCACCAAGATTAGACAATTTACATTTTTTGTCTACTTGATCTATGAGACCAATCCTTCTTTTCAGTTATAGATACATGCTATTTTTTAATATATTTCTAAATCATTTAGATTACTCCATGAATTAAAGAAAATTGAGTATATACCTCCAGTGTAGCTTTTTACCATATTTTTTTACATTTTTAAACATACATTACTACTTTATAAAAGTTGTATACTTTTTAAAACCTATCTAAAAGTAGGAAATAAAGGATGATAAAATATTGTTAATATTTTCTTTATGTACCTCATTTGTGGACCATGAACCAGAGTATTCTTTGACTTAATCTTCTGACAGTAGAATGATTATATTCTGTGCCAAATCTTAATGTAACAATTGCATTGTGCATTAAGGACAGATAAAAACTTTTTGACAGCTTGAGTTAGGGTTGAAGGCTATGTAGGAGCTGACGTATAAGTGTATCTGAATATGAGGAGGACATTTTGGTTTCCCATTTTTAAGGTAATTATACTTCCACATGTGTGTTTCCACTCCCAAAATAAAAGATCTCAGATCACCAGCATGAATATAAAGAAGGAGATTCTAAATGTGATTGAGAATAATTTGCACAATGTAACATTCTCTAAGAGTTCATAAAGACTGCAACAGACAGGAATTGAGAAAAATCTAGTCTATAACATTTTTCATTCAAAAGCTTTATTTTCCAGAGAGTATAAAGGGTCCGTATGGGGTAGACTATTTATGGTATTATAAGAATTATTTTCCATGGATATCATGTTTTTTTTTCACTTACAGATCTAAATCGAACCCAGTTTCTGGGGATTGTTCGACAGTTTGGATTTTGGCCATCACCTATTAAAAGAAGACTAAAACATCATTTAGTATGAATGTAGCTTGTTAAGATATGCTGATTTATTTTCATTGTTTAAAAGTATTCTATTTCTCTAAAAACCGATTAAGCTGAATTATTTAAGTGAAATTTTAACACTGTTGTTTCGATAAACTGGAACTTAGGGTGAAAAGATTATAATATCTGCTGTTAAACAATAGAAAGAAACAAGAAATTTCTTTTCCACTGTGACTATTATAGTTAATAGGTGTTTTGAAAAAATTGCATTATCATCTAGGTTTTGGTAAACCCATGTTCCAGCTAGTCTGTTGACAGAGTCTTTTGGTATATTCAGGTTACCTAGATGTTCTCTTAAGATTTTTGATATAAGGAGATATAAGCCCACATTTAAAGTCAAGAAAGGGGGCTATTTTCATATTTATGTAGACATATGTATTTTCATACTAAGTTTGATAACTTGCACATTATTTTCATCATTTTATGTTGCCACCATTGTAAAAAAGAAAGCATTTCCAATTTGCAATTTTAGAACATTGGTTAAATAGCAAGTTAGAATTTGTAATATTAGTAGTTGCAAAAATTCAGGGCTAGGTAACAAAATTATATTTAAGTATTGACATATAAGTTGGTAGTGTTTTTACTTAATGTGTATAGAAAAATTTTCAAATAAGATAGCTTTGATTATAAAATAAGTAGAACATTTTTTATATTATACAGGATAAGTTGTGTTAATATATTCATTTATTGTCAGTCATACACATTGTAACTCATAATTTTGGACTTTATGAGCAATTAAATTACAATGTATAGTGAAAAACTAATTTTGTGATAACTTTGATAAAGTAAGTGTTTTTTAAACTATCCCTTAACTGGGATAAGGGGAACACCATTGAGAAATATAGTAAAATGTGCTGTTGAGTATATTTTTCCTTAATTGGTATATTTTATTTTATGTAGCAACTTCTGTGTATATTTTACTAGGAATTTAGATCATAGTCTTTCCATTCTGTTTATTTCAGAGTTATCAACTATAATATAGTGAAATTAAAAGTGAGGCTAGTTACCACTACCACTGTTAAATCTTACACAACATGAATGAAAAAGATTCATCAGGTAGTTTGTAATTAATAGTTCCTTTCCTGAGTATTTTTTAGCAATGAGAAATAGTAAATACACTTTCACCTGGTTTCAAAATTATAAAGAGAACAAACATAGAAGGGAATAAACTTTCATATGCTTTGATCTCACTTTGCCATAATTTTACTTTGTAAATGTCACAACTTGAGCCAAATCTGATGCCAGAATACATACATACTTAAATCTAAGAGTAAGAAATGAAAATGCACAGATGTAGTTCATTGTTATTTTCTGTGAAGTTCCTGAACATTTATCTAGGTGGAATAACTCTGAGATTGAGGAGTTGTTTTTAATACTTTAAAGAAAATCTCTTTGAAGAATTTAGTTAGGGATTGTCTTCATGAGTACCAAAACTTGACTGATACATGTAGCCTTTTATACATAAAACTATATTGAATTTACATATTCTTCAACATTTTGCCAAAAATGTCAGAACCTTCATATGTGATAGCATTCGTGTTAGGTAGAGGGCCACTCAAAACATCTTTTACTTGTTCCTGTAACAAATAGAGTTTGCCTAAATATTTTCTTTATGTCAGTTACATGTACATTTGTGTTTGCTAGTTGTTATGGTCTGATTGTACCCTCTGTAAAATTCTTCTGTGGCATTATAAAGGAGACTTACTCTAATACCTCCTAAAGGCTATCTTCCTAATACCATCATCATCTTTAGAGGTTAGGGTTTCAACAATAGGAATATGCCACTTGAATGTGCATCCTGGTCCTCCAGTGTTCACAGCTGTGAGAAGTAAAATTCTGTTATTTATAAGCCACCAGTCTGTAGGATATTGTTATACCCTGAAAAGACAAAGATTCTGATGATATATAATTGTTTTTCTTGCTAGTCAGGAACAGTCCAGCATAAGGTTTCATCTTGAAGAATACAGAATTATAATTAAACTGTTAGTTGGATTAAAGTTGTAGCTCAGGTGTGCATTCCATGGAAAAGTTATTTTGATAAATTTGATGTAGAAGTTTTGTAGCTGTATTGATTATATTTCAAGTAAGGAATGAACCTAATCAAGAAGTAATGAAAATGTTGTATTCTTCCACAGTACCATGGTATAAGCTCTGTCTAGAAAGAAAATCAAAATGTTTGAACACTAAGAAAAAACAACACTTACAGTGATTTGATACTTTTGCTAAGAGGGTGTATAATGATTCTGGTAGCATCTCATTTTCATGCAGTCTATTCCACTTGTGGTGAAATAAGTATGTTTATGTTTAGGATTGTTAATAAATGTTTGTATAGAAAGACAGGTGA
>JAQQST010000022.1:861149-899144 GCA_028646485.1 Cryptoprocta ferox | reverse complement strand
GGGGGTTCTTTGTGCCTCTTGGATTTCAATGTCCATTTCTTTCCCCATATTTGGGAAGTTTTCAGCTATAATTTGATCCAGTACCCCTTCAGGACCTTTTTCTCTTTCCTCACCTTCGGGAATTCCTATGATACGGATATTGTTCCGTTTGATTGTATCACTCAGTTCTCGAATTCTCTTTTCGTGTTCCTGTATCAATTTCTCTCTCTTTTTCTCGGCTTCCTCTTTTACTATAACTGTGTCTTCTAATTCACTTATTCTCCTCTCTGCCTCTTCAATCCGTGCAGTGGCCGCCTCCATTTTGTTATGCACCTCATTTATAGCCTGTTTTAACTCGTCACAGCTATTCTGAAGGTCCCTAGTCTGTTTATCAATATCCTCTTTGATGTTTTTTTCAAGTCCAGGAATTAATTTTATGACAATTGTTATAAATTCTTGTTCAGTTACGTTGTTTAAGCCTGTTTTGAGCAGTTCTGTGGCTGTGACTTCTTCCTGGAGTTGCTTTAGAGGAGAGTTCTTTTGCTTCGTCATTTTGGCTAGCTTTCTGTCTCTTGTCAGTTTTAAAAGCTCGTTATGTACTGTGCACCTGTTAGTATTGCTCTGTTAAAGGAGGCTCATTGATTGTCCAGGGCCTTTCGTTTCAGAAAGTGTTCTTTTAATGGTGTCCCTTGGTTTCTCTTGTTGTGCCTCTGATTATTTTGTTTCCCTGGTCAGTTATATGGGACTCTCCACCATGTATACTTTGGCTTGTTTTTTGAGGTATCCCTGAAAAGGAAACAGACTAGCATACAGGGAACAAAAGCATGCAAACGCTCAGACAAATCAAACAAACAAGCAAGAAAAAAAAGAGAGGAGAGAAGAAGAAAAAGAAGAAAACAAAAACAGAAACAATAATAAGGAGGGGACATAGACAGCAAAAGACTGTGGACAGTATAAAAGTGTATAACCAGCTAAGAGGAGAGATAAGAGTAAGATAAGGGAAATATATCTGGATGGCAGGAGAAAAGAAGGAGAAGCAAAGAAAAAAGTGAACAGAAAAAAAAAGGCAAGTTTCCTGTGCGGATGGGCGTGGTTTGGTGTAGGTAGTTGGGTCTTGGGGGCTTCTCTTTGATGCCCCGCCTTGGTGGTTGCAGGGAGAAGAATGGCAGCGCTTCAAGTTCTGCTCGAACCAAGCATTGCAAGCCACTCTTTTGAGTCCGATCTCCCTGTGCTGCGGGCGAGCCAAACTATATTCTCCACGCTCCGCCTCACTTCCAAATCTAGGTCCATGCAGTTCAAGACTACCACTGGCGATGAAATGCATTCCTGCTGGTGGCCGGCCTCCAGGCCAGGCCCGCCTACGTCACCACTGCCCTCCTAGCGGCTTGGGCTGTAGGAGGGCTGCTGCCCGCCCCCCACTCCCGGTGCTGCTTGGAATGGATGCAGCTGCTGCTGCGCCCAAGGAAGAATTCACCAACCAGATGGGACGGATTTCTCTCCCCGTGCCCAGCAGTTATATATATGGGGAGACAGGCGAGCTTTTCCTCCCTTAGAGATGGTTCTATGAGTGTTTTCAGTCTCTCTTTCTCTTTCCCTTGTCTCTCCAGTGCACAGCACACTCTCCCTGTGTTGGGTTGGGGCTCCTTTCCCCCTGCATCTCCGTGGCCCGCCCATCCTCCAATTTCCAGTTGACAGTCACTCACTCAGGCATCATTGAGGTTGTCTTCTTTCTGGCGTCTGTTTCTTCTTTTCCCCCACTTGCAACTCAGTGTATTCTCCCTTCAATCCTTCTCAGTTCAATCGATGTGGGCAAGCGCAGACTACAGAGCTCCCTACTTCTCCGCCATCTTGCCACTCTCCTCTAAAAATTTTTTAAATTTTTTTAAAATTTATTTTTGTGATAGAGAGAGACAGAGCATGAGAAGGGGAGGGGCAGAGAGAGAGGGAGACACAGAATCAGAAGCAGGCTCCAGGCTCTGAGCCGTCAGCACAGAGCCCAACGCGGGCTCCAACCCAGGAACGTGAGATCATGACCTGAGCCGAAGTTGGAGGCTTAACTGACTGAGCCACCCAGGCGCCCCTGTTTTGTGTGTATTTTTTAAACATCTAAACAGGGTCCCTTGTTTTTCCTGATAGTTGTAATTAAACAATGGCACCTCTATACTTTGTTCTTTTATGTTTTCTGTGTTCTCTAAATTTTTCCAAGGGCTTTTCTAACCTCAAATTTACAAGATTATTCTTAATTTGACTTGAAGAAATATTATACAACAGTGATTGATAAAGTATTGACATAATATTTATTGGTATAATAAATACCTAATTCTCTCAGCCAAACACAAATCCATGTGGATTAGCGTTGTAGCGTTTTCTGTCTCAAAGGTGATATTTACCAAAGGGAAGCATGTGGACTTGGGAGTATAGAAGTTCAAGATTCAAGCCTTTGTTCTCACTTCAATGGCCACTTCTTTTGGTATCTTGGACTAATGACTTAAATTCTCAGAACTTCACTTGTAGATTGCTTTAAGAAAGTGGGAGTAATAATTTCTATTTTATGCAGCTGTGTTCAGAGGACTGTCCATGCAAGAGCACTCACTGGTCTTGACACATCAGCAGAAGGTAGAACATGAAGAAATGATGCAGCAAAATAAATCAAAGTGGGCTTTTGTGTTTAAGTGACGCAAAAGGAAATTAGTGTAATCAGGACACATGGCAGAAACTCTCACCATATTCTCCAAGATGGAAAGTAGTGTGCTACTTGTTAGACCCAAAACTCAGTAGTTGATGCAGGATTTCAGTGTATGGCCCTCTCTCATCCAGCTTCATACCAATAATTTCAACTTTAGATCCTGTATGGCTATGTGTTGGGAACTACCTCATTTGGTACAGGAACTTCTTGTCAATCTCAGGCCCTCACAAGTAGCAACATATTTAAATGATGAACTATGTTGACGTGTGTCCCAAGTTCTCGGCCATCAGACTTAGACTTTCAGGGTGCTATAGACTGATGGGCAGCTTTCCTGAAGTGTCTAGGAGTGGAGGGGGATGGGCATTAATGTTACAAAACCTTTAGTTGGCTTTCCTTAGGACTCTTTCAGCATTATGAAATGATGTGAGATATGAAAAGTACATGCCTGCCCTGGCACAAGACAACTGCTTTTACTATTCAAGAAAAGTAGGTCTATCAAATAGAGGAGCCAGACGCTGATTGAAGAGTTTAATTTGCCAAGGTGGGCGTTTACTTTGCCAAATTATTTGTTATGTTTCCTGATACATACTGATAATTTTGGAGTAAATGATTTTTCTAAAAAGTAACCATTATTCATGAACACAGTATCACTCAATTAAAGAAGATACATTAGATGTATACATTTAATTTACTTCTACTGAGCATTATAAGTTTTCCCTTACATAGAAGCTCTGGGAAGCAGTAAGCACACACTTGGAAACTCCTTCTGCTTACAAGATGTGTAAAGAAACCATTTTTAACAGTAGAGTTTCACTTAGGCACAGTTAGAATCTCGTCCAGATGTCCTTTAAAACTCACTTTAATCTTCAGAGATCTGGGTTTTTCGGATTTCCCCATGCCCATGTATGTATTCCACTAACAGTGTTCTGAAAATCATCCAGTCAGAAAAGAATGTTACTTGGAACTGTTCAGTTTGCAGGGGGAGAATGTTTTCTTCGGGAGAACAATAAAAAAAGAAAATGATCAGAAAAAAAATAATAGGAAAGTGGGTGTTCTGTATTGTCTGCTGCAGAGTCTAGGAGGAATCCATTCATTTAAGGTTAAGACTCCTGGGAGAGGTATCCAGAAGTAGAACTGAAATGATCAAAGGGATCTGAGAAATGCCAAAAGATGTACCCCATGGTTTTGGAAGCCACGAAGAACTGAATCTCTGTAGTGAAAACAGCACTGAAGAGTCTACATTTTCTTCAACTCTGATGTCTTGAAGACGGGTAACACAGTGGACTGATGAATGCTTTTTTTTTTAAGTTGAGTTATAAATTAACATGACTTAGAGTTCATCCCATTAAACTGAATTCTGACTTAGTTTTTAAGTGCATTAATAAAAGCTGTCCAAACATTGGCCACAAATACAACACAAATACAACACAATACAGCGTGTTGAATGTTTAGCTTTTAGATGACATACATTTCACATGCTGTTAAGTTTACCTTTCAAAGTTCAAGATTCAGATGATTCTGGTACATTGAGAAAATTCTGTAACCTCCACCAATCTAGAACAAAGAAATTAGCTTACTTAGTAGAAAAGGTCATATATTCTGCTCGATCTTGACTTTAAACAGTTTGAGGATGGGTGAAAATTATTTTTAAGGGGAAAGCTGTGTCCACTGCAAAATGTCCCGTTGCATAATTACCACTGGTGAATTAACAGAATAAATCCGATCATTTTAGTAATTTCAGTTCTGTGCTTGTATCTCTAGAAACTAACAAAAAGGAATTTTTAACTTTTTACAGGAAGTGGAAGCCCGGAACTGAAACTGTCTGTCACCCGGTTTCCTCCTTCTCAGGATCACTAATGGGGTTGCACAGGAAGTGGCGAGGTATTTCCCCTTCACTGCGGTTTTACTGAGTAAGTGGGCCACTTTTGAATCAGGTTTATCTGCTTCCTTCCTCAGAAAAGGACTGATCTCACTTCTCGGTTAGGAGTCCATATTTGTTGCATGGGAATATTTGTGTGCAGCCTCGTGAAATCCCATTGTGGCGGTCGGGGTTAGAGAAAGGTTGGGCTCTGTCCTTTCAGTTGGGGCTCATAACGCCCCACCCTTGTGGGCGAATTCTTGGCCATTGGGTTAGTGGTGTTTGAGATGTGAGTTCATCTTTGACTTCCTTGCCCAGTATTGCTAAGTAAGTCGGATTAGGTGCTTTTGACCCGTTTAAAACGTTTTTTTATTGCTGGGAAAGCAATGATATTCTTCCCGGCAGACACCGAGGTGTGAGTTGTGCGTGTACTTTTCAGGCAGGAGGAAGGTTGGTTGAACGATCCTTTGTTTTCAGAATGTGATAATAGCAGTTTCCGCCAGCTGACACATTATATACATTATTTTTAATGGCAATATAATGGACGTCATCTTCTTTTCAGGCCAGATGTCCAAAAACGCACCTGAAGCACTGGATGCTCCAGAAACCAATGAGTCTCTTTGTCAGTATGGTTTTATTTCTTCCCTACTCATAGGTAAACGGCACAGGCCTAATATCTGTTATATCCGAGAGGCAGTGTTCAATTCATACCTTATATGGGGCTTTCATTTGACTTAAAGTAGGCTTTTACAAAACTTTCATTGTATTCTCTTTCAAAATGTACCTTCAGAGGGGCACCTGGGTGGCTCAGTTTGTTAAGCCGTCAACTTTCTTCAAGTCATAATCTCACGGTTCATGATTTTAGGCTCTGTGCTGACAGCTCAGAGCCTGGAGGCTGCTTCAGATTCTCTCTCCCTCTCTCCCTCTCCCTCCCCACCCTCACTTGCACTCTGTCTCTTTTTCTCCTTCCCTCCCTCCCTTCCTCCCCCCCCTTCCTCCCTTCCTCCCTTCCTTCCCTCCCCTCCTTCCCTCCCCTCCTTTCCTCCCCTCCTTCCCTCCTCCCTTCCTTTCTTCCTTCATCTCAAAAATAAATAAACATTGAAAAAAATTAGAAAAAAAAACTTACCAAAAAAACCCACCCCAAAAACAAAACATCCATATTGGAAACTATGGACTACAGGGTTTTCTGGGCTTCTCTTATGTTCAAGTTTCTAAGTGTTGTCTGACCCATAATTTTACTGAGAATTACAGAATTCCATCATTAAGTAACTGCTTATTGACCATCTAATGCATCCTGGACATGTATTATATCATACGATATGGTCAGGTACACTGACCACCACCATTGCCACCACCATCCCTCTCTTGTTGAAGCTTATATCTGACTGGAGCAATAGAGAAGTTTCCCATATGTGCACATGTGCTAAAAGATGTGGGGGAAAATTAGAGCAGTGGGAATAGTGTCAGGAATGAAGGTGGAGTGATCACAGTTTAAAAAAGGGTGACACAGAAAAAAACCTCTTTTTTTTCTTTTAATGTTTTTATTTGAGAGACAGAGAGAGGAAGAGCATTGGAGAGGCAGAGACAGACAGAGAAACACAGAATCAGAAGCAGGCTCCAGGATCTGATCTGTCACCACAGAGACCAACATGGGGCTTAAATCCAGGAACTGTGAGATCATGACCTGAGGCAGAGTCAGATGCTTTACTTACTTATTTACTTACTTACATATTGAGTGATTGATTGATTGATCGATTGACAGACCAAGCAGGGGAGGGGCAGACAGAGAGAGAGAGAGAGAGAGAGAATCCCAAACAGGCCCCAAGCTACCAGCACAGAGCCCAATGTAGAACTCTAACTCACGAACCGTAAGATTCTGAGCCTAAACCAAGTTGGATGCTTAACTGACTAAGCCACCCAGGCATCCCTTGTGCTCCCCACTTTAGAATGGGCTTGCTGGGCTCAGAGGCAACAGAATTAGCAAATGTGGCATAGTTCACATTAAAAAAGGAGTTGAGTGATAGTACATGCAATTATCACAAGTAAATTCTCTTAGTTGTAAATGAATTATCTTAAAAGTTAAAAAAGCTGCTAAGTTATTGAAGCTAAGTTACTGATTTCACAGTAAAAGCTACAGGACCCACAAAAAGGGGAGGCAGTTGGGTGAGGAATTCCCATGCCCCAGAGGTAGTGATTGATGGTTCTTAAACTGAACCTTGAAGATGGTGCAGGTCTTGAAGATAAGCTCAGAGTGCCTAGAGGCACAGCACTACACCTAATTAGAAATTTTTCAGTCACAAGAATCTGACAAGGAATAGATAGGCAATACCTACCTGGCACAGTTTATCTTCAGTAATATAGTGAGATAAGAGAAGAGTAGTGAAGCCCCTCAGAAAGGTTTGGCTTTCTGAGGACAGAGGTATCCAGTTAAAGAAGAAAGGGGGAAACTTTGTGAGAGTGGAAGTGCTAAAATGCCAACGATTTTAAGCAGGAAGAAATGTGAGATATTTGTGGGAGACAGTATCCAGCCCTGCGGGTTAATATCAGAGGCACTTTGTTACTAATCTGGTGGATTATTTAGCCTTTTTTGGCACCATTTGAACTCCTGGATAATAGAAATCTGTGTACCTTGTCCTGAGTTTATCAGAGCCCTTTTGGAGATCTGGATAAATGACTTCTTTCTGTCAAACAGTTTCTGCTTCAAGTGTTACATGTGCAACTGCCATATAGTACTGTTTCCTCAGTTATTAAAAAGTGAATGAGTGAGGACTCCTTGCACAATACTTAGGGTAAACATGCTGGGAACCTAGTCCCAGTCTTTTCACAGATAGTCATGCAGTTAGTGATCATATATGTTTAAAAAGGAGATTTAAAAAAGTTAAATAGAAACTCGATGAAAGAAGCTTAAGAACAGTTTCTGTTGAAAAGGATTCCTGTATGAGCCTGAGTTAAAGAGATTATTGAGGACTAGTTCTTATGAGTGAGATACCTCTCTCTATAACCATGCCTAATGTTTTAAAGTTCAGGAGTGTACTGTTGTGTAGCACCAAGCCTGGAGTAACTGAAGATTTTATGTATACTGGAATCAAATAGCAAAAACAAGTACTATGACTGAGACTGTGCAACTCAGACTAGTCTCAGTGTGAACTTGATGATACTTGAATTGGTAAACAGTGAAGAAAGGTAGAAGAAAACACATGTATTGATCTAGCAAAGTTCCATAGTTATGGGCTTGTTTCAAACTTCAACGCTGGAATTGTAAGAGAATACTAGAATATTTCAGATTTCTGTGAACAGATAATCTTAGACATAATCAAGATGCAGTGGCATGTTCAATGTCTAGGAAGGTGGTGGTAATAGAAGAGGTGCTTGCATAAGGGTAAAATGGAGAGGTAAGATTGTGAGGGTGGACTGTAGTTCGAGGAGCACAAAATGAGATTTCTAAGTCTGAGGGAACTCCAGACTTTCTTTACAAAACAAACTCTTCTACTTGATTAATGTAGTTAAGATCCTGGGGTAGCTTAACCCTTCCAGTTTCACACATAACCCAGTCACCTTTATAGAATGTATACCAAAGGCCATCTAAATATCATCTGCATCCTATGGGTGAATATCAGTGTATTAAGTCAGAAGTTTTCACTCTATATGTTTTATTGGTTTGTTTTTCATTTTTCTCAAAGTTTATTTCTTTGGGTAAGAACATGTTAGTGTGTATATAGGCAGTCCAAATATTTTCTCATTCAAGTAATGCCTTACTTTATTGGTTTCTCCCTCTCTCCCATCCCCAGACCTTCCTTTTTCGCTGGTTTGGGAACATCACTTCAAGCAGGATCCATTCTGCTTTTGTGGATGGCTCCACTGAGGAGGTACTACTTTCTTTCAAGTGGTGAGAACTGGACTAGAATCCTGCAGGGTGTTGAGTTGTCCAGCTTGATGGGTCTGTTGTGTCAACTCTGGTGACTGATCCTCTGGTTTTATAAAGAAGTAAGATCTTAAAAGACCACATAGATTGGTAGCCGCTGTGAATTTTTCAAAGGGCAGAGATGGAGAGTGAGAGAGAAGGAAATATTTGGGGCGTTGTGTTTACCCACTAGTCCAACCACACTGGCCACCCACCACATAAAAGCCTGTGTCCTGACAGGTATCAAGAAATAACAGAAGTATGTATGAAGCACCTACTCTGGATTTGAGAGCTTGGCCTTGTGCCATAGCTGAAATATTTGGGGAGGTGATAGTTGAACCTGTTTGTTTGCTGGTTGATTCTGTGGGCAGACAATTAGGGAACAATATGTATCATTGTCCTATGTAGGTTGGCTCAGGCCAAGGGTTAAAGGGTACAAGAATGTAGAGTGGAGCACTGTAGGCTCCCAGGGCCTTGAGGATGGCTGGACACACTAGAGAGCCTTATCACATAGGTTGGTAGTCCACCAGCATGGTATACCTTAGTGGAGAGATAGAACAATGAAACATCAACAAACTAAACCAAACTAAACCAAAACAACAAAAATTTAGAATGAGATCTTTTGGGGTCTCTAGAAGAAAAAGGATCCTGACAGTTGTAAGACATCCTTTGCGCTTGAACCTAATGGAAGAACAGGAAGTGGAAATCTGGATTTGAGAATAGGAGATTAGGTTTTATGTGGTGGTAGTAAATTAAGGGTATTAGAGAAAAGGAGAAATTGTGGAGGGTAACACATTTATGATCAACTTTGCATTAAGGTAATAAAAATAAAGCAATGCCTATTATTAAGAGTGGGAGTAGGGTATGTGGAAGGAGAATACTTTAACTTTCCCACTCCTTGATATTGGGCTTTTCAATGTCGACTGCTTAGGCCAAATGGAATAATAGCAGACAAAGCTGAAATAAGGCTTGAAATATGCTGTGCAGGAAGATTTGGTCATTATCATGAGAAGAGCTTCTCCCAGCTACTTGCTGGCCCTGCAGCCTGGGCCCCTGGTGAGATGCATGGAACAGACCTGAGCCCAACCCAAGTGAGGAACCAAGCCCAGCTGACTAGGTTTGGAGCAGAACCGCCCAGTTGAGCCCAGCCTATATCAACTAACCCCTAGCTAACCCAAAATGCCTGGGGCAGAAAAGAAAGAATGGAACAATGTTGTGGAAACACTCACATGACCTATCAACATGGCTCATGTTGAGTCCCCCAAACAACCCACCAGTATCTGCCTTTATAGCTGTCACCTGGTTGTAGCTGTCAGCAATTTCTAGGGAACAAACCAGCCCAAAAACCATTGCCTTATTTTCATTACATTAATGCAGAGTTTATCATAAATGTGTTACCCTCCACAATTTCCCCTTGATATACACAGCAGTGCATTCCTGACATATTGAGCTGGTTCAAAATTCCACAAAAACACTTTGTGTTTGTGTAAATCAAAGTTATATTCTAGGTTCAAATAAGTATAAATAGATTATTCACCTACATGAATGTCTTTCTAGATTCTAAAAAAGTTGTGTAATTAATTAGTGTAATTAATTCTTCCTTGCATGGTATTGTTCTGTTACAAATCATTTAATATCTAACTCCTACTCTTCAAATTCCAGTAGAGCCCCTCAAAGTCCTGTGACAACCAAAAACACCTCTGCACATTTCCAAAATTCTGGGTATTTTGGTATCCCTGGAAGGTGGGTTGACCCTTACTGGGATCACTTAGTGGTCCCTTCCAGCCCAAATATTGTCAGATTTTCTGAATTAGATTTTAGTTGTCATTTCAGTAAATATGTATTAAACATGAGTTATGTGTCATGCTATGGGTATAAGAATAATATGGGGTGCCTGGATGGATTTGAGTCCCACGTCAGTCTCGGGGCTGACAGCACAGAGCGTGGAGTCTGCTTTGGATTCTGTGTCTCCCCCTCTCTCTCTGCCCCTCCTCTGCTCATGCTTTGTCTCTCTCTGTCTCTCAAAAATGAATTAACATTAAAAAAAGAGTGGGAGTAGGGGAATGTGCACAAATATTGAGCTACAAGTTGGTAAAGAAGATGAGGAATTTTGACTGTGAGACAGGAAGGAGAGAAATAGCTGAAGTGAGTGGTAGCAAATGTGGGATGGGGTTGTTGAGTATTTGGTGATAGAGTAAGGAGATGGTACTTTTAGGTCTTGGACTACATGGATAATTGTGCTTTCAATTCAGTACTGATGGCAGTGGAACTTCCAGGTGGATAACCAGTTAGAATGAAATACTTGATCATTAAAATAGAGAACTGAAACACTGCTGATCAAGCTTACAATAAAGGGCTTGGTATTAATAGATGGATTCTGGTTGTCATTGGATGGTCTGTGTTTGGCAGTAGCTTGATGGATGAAATTTTGGACATATTTTATATTGTGTGGAGCTGTCATCAATGGATCCAGGCACTGCAGATTCTGTTTTCTGAAAAGACAATAATGCTGATTAAGAGATGAAGTCAGATGGATTGCTATTCTTGTACATTTAGAAGAGTCAACATAGTAAAGGTGATAGTTCTCGCCAAAGAAGATCCAGCAGGGGCTAAAAAGAGAAAAGCAGATGAACAAGGAGACTTTCTTATAAGAAAAGGGGCTGTTTGCCTATTCATTTTTAGAGAAATGGAGATTGGTTTATGAGGATAGTGATGACAGAGAGCTCATTTTCATAGGCAAGGAGGAAGAGACAGGTGGAGGGGAACAGGTAGCTGAAGTTAAGTTACAGATGAGATGGAACCTAGGTAATTAGATTTAATTATAAGGGAGGGTAGAAGGCAAATTTCAAATGTAGTGTTCAAGGAGGCATTGTGCAAAGGGCAGCAAAAACTTAACTTCTAGAGCTCATAAATTCATGAAGTTTGAAAGAGCAGTGTGGAAAGTTTTGATGCAACCTCAATGTATGAGATTCAAAGAGAGAGGGATCCTCACTTGGCAGTTAAAGTGGACATTGTGCATAAAGACAGGGAGAAGCCTTGCAGTTTGTGCAGAAAAGGAGCCTAGAGAAGAGTACAAGGTGGTATTACTCTGGTAGTTTAATAAAGCTAGAGGATAAAAACACAAGTGGGAATGATATAAGGGTGGATGGGCAAGTAAAAGGGAGTGAGTGGTATTTGGGACATATTTCTCACACTTGATCTTAGCCAAAAGGCCAAGAAGTGATGGGGATATATTTCTCATTAGCCAAATGTTGAACAGGCGTAGTGAAAGGGCATATGGCCCTTGCTAGGCTTGCTATGTTTCCCAGTCTTATACTTGGCATCAGATATCAGGATTCACTTCCTGTCTGTCCATCGCAAATGCCACAGATATATGCAAAGGCTCTAAACATCATCCATTTGCCTTCACATGTTAGGAACATTAATTTGGTGGTACTGATATGGTACTGTGTATATTCATCATTTCATTTTTATATCTTTTATTTTATATGGCCTGAGCCTGCCTGGATGTAGGACCTATCTGTGATCTGGAAATTTGCCCTACTACATAGACTGAGCCCTGTAATAGGAATTGATGATTGAGTAAAGAGTTATATCTTGTCCAGAAAGTTCTAAAGTCACTGTTGGGAAAGGGTAAACAAGTGGGAGAGAAGGAAAAAATGTCACATTTAAAAAATTTGGGGTTACTGGGGACATTTAAATATCAGTCGTTTAAAGATCTGGTTCTTGATCTCAGCGCAGGTTTGGTCTTAGGATTACAGGTTTAAGCCTCATGTGGGGCTCTGCACTGGTCATAAAGCCCAGTTTAAAAAAATGGGGCAACTGAAAAGTAATGGATTTTCTGCAGATGTTGCCATTATCCCACTGATTTAATGTTTAGCCCATGTGGTATATTTCCCTCCTCCACCACACTCCCATGAATGAGTCATCCTTGTACTTACTGAAGCTTTGGGTCCGTGGCAAGTTGGGCCTGTAATAACAAAAGGACTTAAGCTCTAAATCCTGGACTATTTGATCACGTTAGAATCTAATGTTAGAATTCAAAGTGGTGGAGGCCATTAAGAGGAAAGCCTACAGAAACTGTCTTTTGCAGGGCTATTCATGAGAAGGGTATCCTGTTAAACATTTTTGCCTGCCTTGAACTTGCTCCTCAAAGCAGTGCAAACCTGGCCAATGAATTGTGCATAGAGGTTTTATTCAGAGCTATTGTCAGTGTGGCTATAAAGTTTAATGGTGTTTCATCCATTTGTTGTGTATTTAAAGAGTGTCTTCTGTCTTTTACAGCCAAGTAAGGAATTTGTGGATGTTTTAAGCACTGAGATGCATTGTTGAGCTTGGGTTAATGGTTCCAAAGCAGACCCTCTCTCAAGATGGGGAAAGTCACTTAGAACTAGAGGCACCAAGGAGCACCAAGGTGGCACAGTTGGTTAAGTGTCTAACTTTGGCTCAGGTCATGATATCCCAGTTCATGAGTTCTACCTCTGTGTTGCGCTCCGTGCTGACAGCTCAGAGCCTCAACCCTGCTTTAGATTCTGTGTCTGCCTCTCTCTCTGCCTCTCCCTGCTCACACTCTGTGTGTCTTTCTCAAAAATAAATAAACATTAAAAAAAAAGAAGTCACCTCTCTCTTTAAAGAGATGTCTTTAAAATGTAGTAAATAATGGTGACTTGTAGGTAGTTAAAGGCAAATCTCTGTGGTGCCAAAGACTTCAAGTTTGAATCTCTGGTGGAGAAATAAATAGATGGTGGTGTTGCTGCCATGAACAGCAGTTCATGTGAGAGGATGTGGAAAGGGCACAATTAAAACACGGATTTATAGATACAGAGAACAAACTGGTGGTTGACAGAAGGGAAAGGGTGAGGGTTAGGTTAAAAAAGGTGAGGGAGATTAAGAGGCAGAAACTTCCAGTTATAAAATATATTAAGTCTCAGGGATGAAAAATACATCATAGATAAAATAGTGAATAATATTGTATGGTGACAAATGGTGACTGCATTTCTTATGGTGGCCACTGAGTAGTAATATGTTTGTCAACTTCCATTTAAAAAGTAAATAAAAATTTAAAACTTAAAAGATAATGAAAACAAGGGTAAGATGGAGAAGAAACGTTTCTGTGTATTTGTTTTTGCTGTTTCCCTTTTCCTTACTTTCAGCAGGAGCTCCTACCTTGTATAACTATTGACAAGTTTCCTAACTCAGCTGAGAGTACATCATGAAAGTGACATAAGGAAAGGGTGGAAAGTGGCAGGTGGGATCAGAGTGTTAAACAGATACTCCATTAGTGAGGTTATAGTCTGATTACACCTGTCTAGCCTGGAATATTCAGAGCTGAATGAGTTAGGGTGGAAAGAGTGCAGGATTAGCTTTTACTAGAGGTATTTCAGAGTCACCCATAATATGATGAACAAGATGGGGATGTCACATCTTGAAAATGTGCAATGTGAGAAATATGAACACTACCTCAATCAAAGGAGGAACACATAGACTTGGAGCACAGCCAAGGGAGGCTTTAATCAATGTTCTTGCAAGAGCAGGATGGGCAGACAAACTCAGGGAAGTTACAGCAGGCAGTTTATCTTATGTGCAAGTCGCTCCCCTGTTTTCCTCATTGGCTGAGTACTACAGAGGTTACAGCCTCACCCGCAAGTCGACTATGCCCATGTAAGGTAAAAAGTAGTCTGATGGGAACAAATGGACATTTCCTGAGTTGAAGAGACTTCAGCTATTTGGTGCATGCTCATTGCAAAGCCCACAAAAAATAAGCCCAGAAAACAGAGAGGGGAAGAAGAACCAGGAAGTGAAGTGTCTAAGGGTTTGGGACTCCATTATGGGGCAGGGAGGGTTCATACATATTTGTAAACCTACTGTTAACTAGAGAGTACAGATTTTATTTGTATTTCTGAAAATGAATTATCAGTCTTCTCACATACAAGACACATTGGAATTGTAGAATGGATTCAGAGGACAAAATAATCTTGTATCATTAAGTAGGAGACATCTCAGTAACTGGATACAGCCATTTTAGTACTAGAATCTGGATGTCATTAGTATGGAGTAGGGCTCAAGGACTGAGAATTCCTGCTGGTAGTATAGAAGTAAATTTGTCAAAATAATACTGGATTAGTAAGTGGTTAGTGTGTGGAAGTGATGTGTTAGGTACTGTGAAAGACTGAGAATGCAAAGAGGACAAAGAGGAGAGATGGGTCCTCATGAGTAGATATTGTCTGGCATCTTACATTGCTAGGGGGCTTACTGATGATTGGGTAAAAGTTAAGTGTAAAGTGGCTCTTCTAAGTGGGAATGGCAGGGAAACATCGACAGGTTTTTTCAAGGCTGGCCCCACTGGTTGCTAAATCTACCTCATGTAGTGCCTTATTTCCTGTAGTTTGTTCCCTGGGCCTCCAGGACAATGTAGGAAAAATTTATTTTTCCCTGTCTCTATTCCTCAGTAACTCTATGACATTATCAGTTGTGCACTTGAACAAACCTAGATTCTTGGCCTGCTGCTCTGTGGCTTATATAGTCTATAAAACCATAAACATTTTCCACTTTGAGTAGAGAACAAAGTGAAGGGTAAACTTTTATATTCCTATCATCCACTCATTCATATATACTGACCCTGTCCTTGGAAAGCTTAGTAAAAACATATCCACTCTGAATGCACTCTTTGCCTCCTTAAGGCATTTCTGTTTGGATGTGGGATAGACCTCAAAAACTTCTTTTTGACAGTCTGGACAGTCTGTGTCTGTGTCCATTTTTGTTTACCTCAGTAGACTCTGTGTTTTTATCTATTTTATCTATTATAGATACAGTAACACCATACCTTGAATATTTTCATGTCCTGGTACTTGTCTATTCAAATTGGTTGTATGTTGGGTCTTTCTTCCCTTACTAGGATGTGTGAACCTTGTTTAAAGTAATGTCTCAAATTCTAGTCAGTGTTTTAATGACAGCACACCTACTACCACCATTACGTAAAACGTATCAGGTGGCATGTCCATTTATATACTCCCCTGTACTTTCACTTAGTCTGCTTTACTTATTTTCTGCTCCTACTGCTGTGCTCGGACAGCAGCTACCCAGACTCATCTATTGGATCCTGAACTCTCAAAGGACTTCTTTCCTGTGCCTGACTACAGCATCCAGTAAGTAGAAGCTTTATTCATTTGCCATATGTGTGTGTGTGTGTGTGTGTGTATGTGTGTTTCATGCATGCATGTGGGGACTTAGAATTCTCAGGTTTTGCCCTTTAGCACCAAGTAGAAGTCTTGAATTACTGGCCTTGTTAATTTGGGGGTGGATGTGCTTTGGCAAGGTAGGAGGAAAGGATGATGTTTTTCCCTTTGGAAAGAAGTGCCCAGTCAGACTAATTGTTTTAATCGATGTATTTGCACAGTGCATATAAGTGTGCCTTTAAATTTTGCATTGGTGTAGGACCCTTCTGAATTCTATAAGGTTAAATTTTTTTTTGATGTTTATTTATTTTTGAGAGAGAGAGGGACAGAGCGTGAGCAGGGGACAGGCACAGAGAGAGGGAGACACAGAAACTGAAGCAGGCTCCAGGCTCTGAGCTGTCAGCACAGAGTTTGACGGAGGGCTCAAACTCTGGACCTCAAGATCATGACCTGAGCTGAAGTCAGGTGCTCAACCGACTGAGCCACCCAGGCCCCCTGAATTCTATAAGGTTTTTAATTCGTTGGTCAGGTAGGTAGCTCAGACCACAAAGCTAGGCAGTTCTTATGTCTGTGCTTATCTGGGTATCCCCAGGAAACTTGGAAATGCTCATGACTTTTATTTTAATCATGATAGATGTGGGCTAGGGAAAGGGGTTGGTAGAGTAAACAAAGTACATACTAACTAAAGATAATGGCTGGATAGGTGTTGTAATCATGGAGTTTCAGCTAGGAGCAGTGCTTTCTCATCAGATGAACTAGCTGGAAGACAAGCTTTAGCATTGTACACAAATGGGCTGGGAATTGTCAGGTTTGTAAAGCCCAGAGTTACCTTAATTGAATGAGTTAGTGAAGCTTAAATTCTACAAGTGTGGAAAGGGGGTGGTCATGCCTTCCTGGGCTGTTCCTTTCTATTAAATAGGCTCATATTTATGTAGCACCTTGCACAGGGTTGGATCTACACCAGTGGAAATAATTGACACTTAACTGCTTTGTCAAGTCCTTTGTGATCATTTAACTCCTTCTGCCTTCTTATCAGCTCCATCAGGTGTAGGAATGTGCTATAATTACTCCTATTGCACAGGTGATGCAGCATTCTACATCTAAGCTGGAGGAGACAGTATTTGAACTCAGCACTTTCTTGTACCACAGAGAGCTCAAGCTTGAGTTAACTTTCCTTAACATGCACTTCTTTATCCACCTTCTGAGCATTCCAGAAACAATGCTAGTAGCTCGATGGTAAACCTTACACTTTAGAAGGCGGTGGGGGTGGGGTGGAGGTGGAACATTTAAAGAGGAAATATGGGCAGTGGTAAAAAGAGTAGCTCCTGGAGTCCATTTAGTGTGCACCATTAGGAGGTTTTATAGTTTGGCTCTTTTTCTCTGTTCCATAGTTATTTTACATTTACTCAAAATGTTGTTCTGAAACTCCTGTGCTTGGTTTAAGGAGTCTGAGGTTTATAGTAACTTTTAAAATTTCTATAAACTTATTCAAGTAGCAAAGTTGGAAGGGGAACCTAGTTAGTCACTTTTATTTTTAAAAATTTTTTATTTGTTTCTTTTTAATTCACCATGTCACTTTTAAGAGGTGATATTCTGTGGGGAACTTAAGTTACATGGGATGGGTGTTGTTCGACACAAATGTATTATATTGATTTGAGCTAACATAGTGTACCATTTGAAGCTCCCAAAAATCTCTTCTGAAGTAAGGCTTGGATAACCATTGGGCTGATGATGCATGTACTTCATATGAGGAATTTTGAATAGCCCCCATTCCTAGCTGATATTTGAGTTTTCCCAGAGTGTCACAAGTCAAGGAGGAGAAACAGGAGGTAGATAATGGGTTGAATAACTTAAGAACAAGTTGAGAGAAAAGAGGATTATATTGCAGAAAGTGTCTAGTTGGCCACAGACATCTGTTTACCTAAGGTGGTCATACAGACATCCTGTACTCAGCAATGGTAGATTTAAATTTGTTGCTGGAAATAACTCAGCAGCCAGCTTCCCAGAGATAAAAGCCAAGAGCTTTCATTAATAATATCAATATATGTGTCTGAGAGTAAATGGAAGATTGATCAGTTGGCTCAGTTAGCTGTGTCAAGCAACAACGTTTTAACTTTAGTTCAGCTGAGTATTTTTTAAATGTTTATTTATTTTGAAAGAAAGCATGAGAGAGTGAGTGGGGAGAGCACAGAGAAAGAGAGAATCCAAAGCAGGCTCCACAATTGATGGACATTTGCACAATGGGCTCTTGGGCTCTTTCTATATTATGGCTAATATTGATATCACTGTTATAAATATTAGGGTACATGTGCCCCCTTCAAATCAGCATATTTTTATCTTTTGAATAAATTACTAGTACTGCAATTGCTTGGTTGTAGGATAATTCTATTTTTAATTTTTTGAGGAACTTCCGTACTGTTTTCCAGAGTGGGTGCACCAGTTTGCATTCCCACCAATAGTGCAACAGGATTCCTGTTTCTCCACATATTGTCAACATTTGTTGTTTCCTGAGTTGCTAATTTTAGCCACCCTGATTGGTGTGAGGTGGTATCTCATAGTGGTTTTGGTTTGTATTTCCCTGAACATGAGTGATGTTGAGCAGTTTTCAATGATCATTTTGCCATCTGAATGTCTTCTTTAGAACATGTGTCTGTTCACGTCTTCTGCCCTTTCATCACTGGATTATTTGTTTTTTCGGTGTTGAGTTTGGTAAGTTCTTTAGAGATTTTGCATACTAACCCTTTATCCAGTAGGTCATTTGCAAATAACTACTCCCATTCTGTTGGTTGCCTATTAGTTTTGTTGATTGTTTCCTTTGCAGTGCAGAAACTTTTTATCTTGATGAGGTTCCAGTAGTTCATTTTTGCTTTTGTTTCCCTTCCCTTTGGATATGTGTCAAGTAAGAAGTTGCTGTAGCTACAGTCTAAGAAGTTGTTTCCTCTTTTCTCATGTAGGATTTTGATGGTTTCCTGTCTCACGTTTAGGTCTTTCATCCATTTTGAACTTATTTTTCTGTGTGGTATAAGAAAAGTGGTCCAGTCTTCTGCATGTTTCTTCCAACACCATTTGCTAAAAACACTGTGTTTTTCCCATTGGATATTCTTTCCTTTGTCAAAGAGTAGTTGGCCATAATTTGTGGGTCCATTTCTGGGTCCTCTGTTCTGTTCCATTGTTCTATGCTTGGTTTTTGTGCCAATACCATACTGCCCTGATGATAACAGCTTTGTAGTAGAGTCTAATGTTTGGAATTGTGACGGGTCCCCCTTTGATTTTCTTTTTGAACATTATCTTTTGCTATTCAGGTATTTTCTGGTTCCAAACAAATTTTAGGATTGTTTGTTCCTAAAAAACTAGCTCTGTGAAGAAAACTGATATTATCTCAATGTGTGGATTGCTTTGGGTAATGTGGACATTTTAATAATATTGTGTTCTTCCAGTGCATGGAATGTTTTACCATTTCTTTATGTCTTCTTAAATTTCTTTCATAAGCTTTCTATAGTTTACAGCATACACATCTTTTACCTCTTTGGTTAGGTTTAATCCTAGGTATTTTATGGTTTTTAATGTAATTATGAATGGGATCAATTCCTTGATTTTTCTCTTTCTGCTTCTTCATTATCGATGTATAGAAATGCAACTGATTTCTGTACATTGATTCTGTATCCTATGACTTTGCTGGATTCATGTATCAGTTCTAGCAGCTTTTTGGTAGAGTCTTTCAGGTTTCCATGAAGGGTATCATGTCATCTCAAAAAGGGAAAGTTTGACTTCTTCTTTGCCAATATGGATGCCTTTTATTTCATTTTGTTGTCTGATTGCTGAAGCTAGTAGGACTTCCAACACTATATGAAACAACAGTGGCAAGAATGGACATCCCTGTTGTATTCCTGACCTTAGGGGGAAAGCTTTCAGTTTTTCCCCATTGAGAATGATATTTGCTGTGGGCTTTTCATACATGGCTTTTATGATATTAAGGTATGTTCTTTCTATTCTGACTTTGTTGAGGGTTTTTACTAAGAAAAGTGCTGTATTTTGTCAAATTGACAGGATTATATGGTTCTTATTCTTTTTTCTATTAATGTGATGCTGAATGATTTGCAAATACTGAACCAGCCCTCCAACACATGAATGAATCCCACTTGATCATGGTGAATAATTCTTTTAGTGTACTGTTGAGTGTGATATACTAGTATCTTGTTGAGGTTTTTTGCATCCATGTTTATTAGGAATATTGGCTGGTAATTCCCCCTTTTTAGTGGGGTCTTTGTCTGGTTTTGTGATCAAGGTAATGCTGGGTTCATAGAATGAGTCTGAGAGCTTTTGTTCTGTTTTTTTGGAACAGCCTAGAAGGTTAGGTATTAACTCTGCTTTAAACAATCTGGTAGAATTCCCCTGGAAAGCAATCTGGCCCTAGACTCTTACTTGTTGTAAGATTTTTGATAACCGATTCAATTTTTTCACTGGTTTTAGGTATGTTCAAGTTTTCTGTTTCTTTCTGTTTGAGTTTTGGTAGTGTGTGGGTGTCTAGGAATTTGTCCGTTTCTTCCAGATTGTGCAGTTTGTTGGCATATAATTTTTCATCATATTCTCTGATAATTGATTGTATTTCTGTGGTGTTGGTTGTGTTCTCTCCTTTTCATTCGTGATTTCACCTATTTGGGTCTTCTCTCTTTTCTTTTTTGAGAAGTCTGGCTAGAGGTTTATCAATTTTTTTATTGCTTAAAAAAACCAGTTCTTAGATTCATTGATCTGTTGTTTTTGGATTCTATGTCATTTATTTCTACTCTAATCTTTATTATTTCTCTTTTTTGTTGTTGGCTTTGGGTTATATTTGCTGCTGCTTTTATAGCTCCTTCAGTTGTAAGGTTAGTTTGTGTATTTGGGACTTTCTTGTTTCTTGAGTTAAGCATTTTCCTCTTAGGTATTTTCCTCTTAGGACTACCTTTGCTGCGTCCCAAAGAATTTGGACTGTCATGTGTTTATTTTCATTTGCTTCCATGTATTTTTTAACTTCTTTAATTTCATGGTTAACCAACTCATTGTTTAGTAGGATGTTCTTTAATTTGTGGTCTTTCCAGGTTTTTTCTTGTGGTTGATTTTGAGTGTTGTAGCATTGTGATCTGAAAATATGCAAGGCATGATCTAGTCTTTTTCTTTTGTGAGCAAGTATGTGATTTATTTTGGATAATGATTTGTGCACCCTTGAGAAGAATGTATATTCTGCTGCTTTAGGATGAAAAGTTCTGAGTACATTTGTTAAGTCTATCTGGTCCAATGGGTCATTCAGAGACATTGTTTCCTTATTGATTTTCTCCCTAGATGATCTGTCCATTGCTGTAAGTGGAGTATTAAAACCTCCTTCAATCACAGTATTATTATCAGTAAGTTTGTTTATGTTTGTGATTAATCGATTTATGTA
Source organism: Cryptoprocta ferox (assembly GCA_028646485.1). Taxonomy (NCBI): domain Eukaryota; kingdom Metazoa; phylum Chordata; class Mammalia; order Carnivora; family Eupleridae; genus Cryptoprocta; species Cryptoprocta ferox. The sequence goes on along the minus strand of JAQQST010000022.1, from coordinate 878,126 downwards.
TTTTGGTTCTTTCACTTTGGGAGCATAAACATTTACAGTTGTTAGCTATTCTTCATGGATAGAATCCTTAATTATGATATAATGCCCTTCTTTTCTCTTGTTACAGTCTTTGCTTTAACATATAGTTTGATAGAATTATAGCTATTCTAGCTTTCTTTTGATGTCCAGTAGCATGATAGATGCTTCTCCATCTCCTCTTCTTCAATCTGCAGGTGTCCTCAGGTCTAAAATGAGTCTCTTGTATGCAGAATATAGACGGGTCTTGTTTTTTTTTTTTTTTTAAATCCATTCTGATATCCTATGTTCTTTGATTGGGGCATTCATTATAGAACATTTACATTCAGAGTGATTATTGAAAGAGATAAATTTAGCTCCTTGTGTTATCTGTAGGTCTTGTGCTTGTGATGATGACTTGTTTCAAGATGATCCAATGTGTAGGACTGCTTAGGTGAAGATGAATCAAGGTTTGCCATGAGTTGGAAAATATTGAAACTGGGCTGGGGTGAGAACATGGGGGTCCTTACTGGTATGTTCTCACCTTTTGCAAACCTTTGAGAATAATTTTGAATAATAAATAATAAATTTAAATTATATGTCCTTTTCCAGTTACACATGGCTGATTGGTTATTGACTGATTTGATTTCCAATTAAAATTGAACTTTACAGAACACAAAGATTTCTTTGTGGTTCTTTTTGACTCTGGAATTATATTCCTGGTATTACTAAAACTGATATCATTGGATTATTAGCAGTTGCAGTGTCAGATTGAGTCCTCAGGAGCACACCCTAATATCTCAATTTAATGAGATACGCTTGCAAGTTTATGGATCCCTACACCACCCTTGGATTTCATAATGCTTTAAAAGGATGTTCAAACCCTTTTGATGATAGCTGTTTTACTCAATGTTATAATTTATTCTTGGTTAAAGTCAGCCAAAGGATGAGGTACAGTAGGGCAGGGTCCAGGAAAGCTGCACACACAGACTTTACAGCTGTTTTTTCACAATGGAGTAGTGGATATTGCTTACTATTCCTGGCAGTGATGTGTGACAATATGCATAGCATATTGCCAACAGTGAGATTCACCTAGCCTTTGCATCCAGAATTTTTTTTTTAAGTTTACTTATTTATTTTGAGAGAGACAGAGAGAGCATGAGTGGAGGAGGGGCAGGGAGAGAGGGAGAGAGAGAATTCCAAGCAGACTCCACACCCTGAATATAGACTTACAAATCAGGAGATCATGACCTGAGCTGAAATCAAGAGCTGGACACTTAACTGACTGAGCCACCCAGGTGCCCCATCATCCAGAGTCTTTATTGGAGGTTAGTAATATAGATATAAGTGGCTACTCCTATGGCTGATCTTGTCCTCCAGTCCCTCCAGTAGACAGGAGTCAATACCTGATGGCCCAAAGCCCTTACATATATCACATTGGCAAACTGTCATGTGTCACAGAAATCCCCACTTAAACAAAGGCACTATTATAAAGCTAGACATTCCAGGGTCAAAGAGGACTACCTTTCAGGAGGAGGAAGAAGGTGAAGGCTAGAAGTCTCTTTACTAAATACTCTTTTTCTTTGCCTGGTTAACAGTTTGTTGTTGCGTGGATTACTTTGTGTTTATGTGCACTTCGAGATTGTGTTTCTCTTTTATTTTTATTTTTTCCACCTTCTGTTCAATCTTTGAGTATGGAAGACTAACTTGACTAGGTCATAAGTGGGAAAAAAAGTAAATCTAGAAATGTATAATCAAAGAACTCTCATCTGAGGAAGTGAATTCTTGATTCTGATCTCCCATGCTTAGAGCCAAACTGGGTGGACATTTAGCAGTTTCCTTTGTGATAATAGACAGTTTTGTGGCCTTATTGTATATATAACTATATTTTTGTCTACAAGAGATTTTCCTCTTAAACTTGTGCAAGACCACTCTTTTATGGCAGATATAAATCCATTCATGGAAACAAAAGCACAAATGCATAACTGTGCACTCAAACAAGCATTCTACACACATCCACACACACAACACACATCCACACACACCTACCTATCATTCAGCCTTTTGTGGAAACAAAAGCACAAATGCCTCATTGTGCACTCAAACTACACACACACACACACACACACACACACACACACACACACACCACAAAAGCACAAATGCCTCATTGTGCACTCAAACTACACACACACACACACACACACACACACACACACACACACACACACACACACACACACACACCCTCCTTATCATTCAGCCACCTTCACCTCACAGTAACTTCAAAACTCATGCACACCAAGCCAAACAGCTTGGCATGGTGGATACATTTTTAGTTTCTATTAAATAGAAAGTCAGAAATGTTGGGTGCGATGTTCTACTTATGTTCAGTAGTTCAGTTTATGAATTGTTTTGTTGTACTCTTCTGTTTTGGTGCTGCTTGTTTTCTCTGCTTATTCTATCAATTCCAGATTAGTTCCAATTTTTCTGTTAAATTCTTCCTCAAGGAATGCAGTTTGGGCCATTTCTCCTTATATATGTGTTAGTTTTTGCAGTTAACTACTTTGTGATTGTAAAAACATACAAATTAAAAGTACTTATCTCCTTGGAATTTTATCCTTTATAACACCGTGTTGTTTAGTATTCATATAGTGTTTTTAAGTTTGTTTCCATTTTTTGGTATCTGTAGGTTATAGCTAAATCCTGATAAACCTGAGCCCTATTTTTTTTTTTTTTGATACAGTATATACCTCTGGCTTTTTGTGTTGCCCATTTAAAGTTGATGTAATCTGTTGTTGCCTGTTACTTTTCAGTGGTGGTTTCTACTTGTCCAGCCTCTTCTGTGTACAGTTCTTTCCCCACCCCTTATTTCACATTTTCTTTTGGATTGGTTAGTTTTTTTTTAACGTTGCTGTCTTTTATTTCTTTTGTCTCAGTGAGTTTAAGCCACATGTGACTATTATTTTAATGGTTACTGTTGGAATTATGGCATACATATTGAAATCACCAAAGTTCAGAAGTACTTAGCTTTTTTGTCCTTTTCTAGGGCAGAAAGGCTTGAGAATTCCACACTCCTCTCCCTTATACCTTATTGGCAGTTAACTGGTTTCTGGTCTTGTTCTGGAAGATTATGTATTCATAATTATGATTTAAGACTTGGATTTCACCTGTACTAGACCTTTTCACATTAGTCTGACTCATCTACTCTTCTCTTATTGTTTGTTTTGTTTTGTTTTGTTTTGCTTTTTGTGATGAATTCTCAGCAGTTTCTTCTCAGCAGTTTCTGTTTTTCTAATTTTCTTTTCAATTTGAGTGTGTAAATAAATACTTCCCTTAAATCCATTCCATTTGGTTCTTAATTTCATTTATTGCATTTTTTTAATTTTCTAAAAGTTTTTTTTTCTGATTGTTTTTTCACATCTACTTGGTCATTTCTCCAGGATTATTCTTGTACTTGCATATACCTTTTCACTAGTTCCAGGTTCTGAGGTCTGTGTGAGCTTGATAGTTTTCCTCTCTCTCTGCCTCCTTCTCCCCCTCCTCCTCTCCCTCTTATTCTTCCTTTCCCTATCCCTATCTCTCTCTTTCCTTCCTACCCTACCCTCTACCCTACACTACCCTACCCTCCCTTATTTATTTTTAAAAATTTTTATTATTTTTTTGAGAGAGGGCGCAAGTGAGCAAGGGGGGGCGAGAGAGAGAGAGAGAGAGAGAGAGAGAGAGAGAGAGAGAGAGAGAGAGAGGAGAGAGAGAGAGAGAGAGAGAGAGAGAGAGAGAGAAGGGATCATGAAGGACTTGTGTTTCACCTGAGTGGTGCTCTTGCTCACCCATTGTGGGAACTTAGCTCACTCGAAGTGGGGCTTGAAGTCACCTGGAGCGGGGCTGGAGGTCATCCAAAGCAGGGATGAAGGTCACCCAAGGTGGGGCTTGACTCACCTGACGGGGGACTCAAACTCAGAAACTGTGAGATCATGACCTAAGCCACAGTCAGACTTAACAACTGAGCTACCAAGTACCTGGTGAGTCTGTTGTTTTGTGCACTGTATGTAAAAACATGGTTTCATTAAGAATGCCATGAAGTATAAGTGACCCTGTCTTCCTTTTTAGGTCATGTTGCAATTAAATTTGAATGGTCTCTGCGGTGTCTATTGTTTCACACTTAGGGTCCCTATTCTGGGCTGGCAGTGTAGAAATCATTAGGTTTTAAGTTCTTAGAAAGACGGATTGCTTTTGGGTGAGGTACTTGGGGCCCAGCTGGTTGCTATTTTCTCAAGCTTTAGGGCCTTTTATGAGTTTTTCAAAGAAACCTTTTATATATTGTTTATGGTTGTATTCAAAAGCATGGAGACTGGGGTGTGTGGGTGGCTCCAGTTGAGCATCCGGCTTTGGCTCAGGCCATGATCTCATGGTTCATAGGTTCGAGCCCCGCGTGAGGCTGTGTGCTGACAGCTCAGAGTCTGGAGCCTGTCTTTGAATTCTGTGTCTCCCTCTCTCTCTGACCCTCCCCTGTTCACTCTGTCTCTCTCTCTCTGTCCCAAAAATTAATAAAACATTAAAAAAAAAAGCTAAATTTCAAAAGCATGGAGGTTGTTTTGAGAAAGGCTTTGCCCATCCTAGCTGCAGATTGTAAATTGGAAGATGCTTTAACTGATGTGTCCCTCTGTGCTTATTCTCCTTTGTTGAATGGGCACTCACTCTAATCCCATTGTCCTTGGTTGGGGGGGGAAGGACTTCCTCCTTGATCAATATGTATAGAGCTCCTATGGGTAATGGGCACCCTGGTTTATTTAGCAAAACTATTTTTCAATCCAATATTTGTACATGTATGCCAGTAACTAGTAGGGCTACTTAACATCTTGTTGAAGTGGAAGCCATGGGCTGTCTCCCGGTACACTGGATATACATGTTCTTACTCCTTATTTTCCTGAAGTCTGTCTTACAGTCAGTGATAGAGAGTAGAGCTCACACTTTTAAATATTTTTAAAATGGTGATTCTTGTGCAGAGTTTCTGCTTCAGCCTACATTAACTGATTCCTAGTGGGCATTGTTCTGGACATTATAGTCTTATTGTTGGAACTTGACAGAGTTAGTGTTTTTATCAAGTAATGTCATCAATCTATAGCCTTCCTCACTTTGCATTTGTTGTGACAAACATATGCAGGGAAGGAACTATTATCTAGAGTATGAGTTTTGTTTTTGGTAATTTAGCTGTTTTATTTCCCTACACATATTATATCTATAGTGATCCCACACAAAGTCCCTAGAAAGCAAATAAAAACTTTGTGTATCTTTTACATGACAGGAACTGTCAGGCATTTCTTCTACTCTTCACAAGCATTGGTTTTCTTTTACAAGTAGGCTTTGCAGTTCTATTTTTTTTCCATTGAATGAGAAACACCAAACTTTGACATTCACTAATGCCTTTTTTGGGGGGGGGTTCAATCCCTACCAGTAAAGCTATGGGAGTTAGGGGACTTGTCTTCTGCTTAAGTAGCTAGATCAAGCCTAGCTTTTTCTTACTGAGAAGATTTTTTTTTCAGACTTTCCTTACCTATACATTACTGGCTAATACCACAAGTTTTTTCTCTATTGACTTTTCTCAGTGGCTCCTACAAGAAACTGAAGAGTGGGCCTGTTACACTAAAGTAAAAAAGAAATTAAACCCTTTAAAGGCTGTCATGAAATGTCTAGCTTTTATTTTATTTTTTAAAAATATAATTTATTGTCAAATTGGCTAGCATACAGTATGTACAGTGTGCTCTTGATTTCAGGGGTAGACTCCTATGGTTCAGTGCTTACATAGAACACCCAGGGCTCATCCCAACAAGTGCCCTCCTCAGTGACCATCACTCATTTCCCCTCTCTCTCACCCCATAAACCTTAGTTTGTTTTCAGTATTTAAGAATCTCTTATGGTTTGCCTCCCTCTCTCTCTGTTGTAACATATTTTCCCCTTCTCTTTCCCTGTGCTCTTCTGTTAAGTTTCTCAAGATCCACATATAAGTGAAAACATATGATATCTGTCCTTCTCTGATTGACTTATTTCACTTAGCATAATACCTTCTAGTTCCAACCATGTTGTTGCAAATGGCCAGATTTCATTCTTTCTCTTTGCCAAGTAGTATTCCATTGTATAGATAAACCACATCTTCTTTATCCATTCATCAGTTGATGGATATTAAGGCTCTTTACATGATTTGGCTATTGTTTAAAATGCTACTATAAACATTGGGGTACACGTGTCCCTATGCATCAGCACTCCTGTATCCCTTCGGTAAATACCTAGCAGTGCTATTGTTGGGTCATAGGGTAGTTCTGTTGTTAAGTTTTTGAGGAACCTCCGCACTGTTTTCCAGAGTGGCTGCACCAGTTTGCATTCCCACCAGCAGTACAACAGGGTTCTCATTTCTCCACATCCTCAACCAGCATCTCTTGTTGCCTGAGTTGTTAATTTTAGCCAAGTTGACCAGTGTGAGGTGGCATCTCAGTGTGGTTTTGATTTGTATTTCCCTGATGATGAGTGGCATTGAGTATGGTTTCACATGACCGTTGGCAATCTGGATGTCTTCTTTGGAAAAGTGTCTATTCGTGTCTTCTGCCCATTTCTTCACTCAATTATTTGGTTTTTGGGTGTTGAGTTTGGAAAGTTGTTTATAGAGTTTGGATGCTAACCCTTTATCCGATATGTGATCTGCAAATGTATTTTCCCATTCCATTGGTTGCCTTTTAGTTTTTTTTTTGATTGTTTCCGTTGCAGTGCAGAAGCCTTTTATTTTGATGAGGTCCCAATAGCTCTTTTTTTTTTTTAATTTTATTTTAATTCCCTTGCCTCTGAAGCTGGGTTGAGTAAGAAATTGCTGTGGCCGAGGTCAGAGAGGTTGTTGCCTGCTTTCTACTCTAGGGTTTTGATGGTTTCAGTCTTTCATCCATTTTGAGTTTACTTTTGTTTTGGTCTGCTTGTTGAGAGCAGCTTGAAAGAATAGAGAAAAAAGAGAAAGGAAAATAAAGTTTAAAATTTTAAAAATAAAAAATAAAACAGAATAAAAGAAAATAAAGAAAATAAAATTGTAAAAATATAAAAAATTAATTAATTAAAAAATAAAAAAGAATTTGTTTTTTCTATATCAAAGAAAGGGAAAGAAAAAATAAATTTAAGCAAAAGCAGAAGCAAAGAAAACGAACAAATAAACCAGCAAACAGAATTAAACCTTAATGAACTTATGTCCAGTTTCCCCTGGAACTGAAACTTTGTAGCCCATTTCTAGTCTGTAGACTAATAACCAGGTTGATCTTCTGGGGGATGAGCCCAGAGGGCATGTGTGGACAGGGCTTGGTATAAGAGCTCCATTCTCCACTTGGTGGCACTGCTTACCTCACAGAGATTGATCTGTGTATGTGCACATGTGCTAGAGGTGAAAATTACTTCACCTAGCTCTCTAGTTTCGGGTGCAGAACCCCCATCCCCTCACCCACCCACAATCAAGCATCCTTCCTCTGTCTCAGACCTCCATCTGCTTCCCACCTCTACCCTATCCATATTCAGGCTGTCTGCCTGCCAGGTGGCACTTTCCTCCAGAATTTTATCTCAGATGGGGCTGTGTTTCAAAAACCCACACTTCAGAGACCCCCATGGCTTGGACCTGTTCATATTCTCTAGGGTTGGTCTCGCCAAGCAATGACAGGGTGCCAGCCTGTTCCTGAAAATGTTTGCGTGATCATGCAACACCAGAGGTTATGTGTTTATGGCAGATCATCAACACACAACTGGTGCTAGGTTTTGCTGCCCTTCAGAATTTTTGTTCCAATATCAGTAAACATTGCTGTTCTGGGGTCCGCCAGGACTTTTGCCTATGGGGAGGATGCATAGCCTCTATCAAATACCCTCCAAGCAGGGGAAAACACTTCTCCCCATGTGGCACATGGACCCATCAGACTCCTCTGCCTGCTCTTGGGGAATTCTGTCTGCTTTCTCAGCAGAGCACTGCCAGGTCCTGAGCTTTGAACCTTCAGACTTTGTACTTCACTGTTTATAGAATTCTGGTGGTATTGAAATGCTCTCCTCTTTGTCAGTGGTTTTGGAGAATATATTTTTTGTCTAGTCTTCTGTGAGTGTTGTCACTGTTTCTTTGTCTCTTTGTCTCCAGCTACTTTTGGGGGAAGTGCATTTCTTGAATGATCCAAATATGCTGCACTCTCCTCCTTTCTGTTTCTCTGTCTGTCTTCTCTCCGTGAACATGGCTCCTTAATGCTTCACAGCTCTGCAGCTCTATTCTCCCCAAATTCACCTCCCCACACTGCATACCTGCCAAGTTCCATGACTCCAACTATGCATATTGTTGCATTAAACCTCAGGTCACTATCTTGGGTGGTCAGAGTTGTTTAATGCTTATCTAGCTGTGTTTCTGGACAAGAGAATTTCAGGGTCCCCATGTTACTTCACCATCTTAACTCCTTTAAAAACTAATTCTAAAAGCACTAAATTTTTACTCTCCCCCTCCATGTTTTATGTATATGATATCATGTTTTGTGCCTTTTTATATAATATCTGTTAGCTAGTGTTTTTAGATATAATTTTTATTACTTTTTATTTTAACCTTTATATTAGCTTTATACATAATTGGTCTGTTATTATTTAATATGTTTGTGTCTACTTGTGAAAATTTTGCTCTTATAATTTTGTTGAGTCTAGTTACAGTCTTTCTTTTCTGCTTAAAGAATTCCCTTTTAACATTTTTGTAAGTCTGTTTTAGCAGTGATGAACTCCTTTAACTTTTATTTGTCTGGGAAACTCTTTATCTGAACTATTCTGTTTTTGTAAATTTATTTTTATTTTTTTGAGAGAGCATGAGTGGGGTGGGGCACAGAGAGATGGAGACAAAGAATCCAAAGCAGGCTCCAAGCTCGGAGCTGTCAGCATAGAGCCCAACACAGGGCTCAAACCCACAGACTGTGAGATCATGACCTGAGTCAAAGTTGGACACGTAACCAACTCAGCCACCCACACACCCCTTATCTGACCTAATCTGAATCATTGTCTTGCTGGGTAGAGTATTCTAGATTTATTCCTTTCATCATTTTGAATGTATCATGCCCCTCTCTTCTTTCCTCAGGGTTTCTGCTGAATAATCAGCTATAGCCTTATGGAGTTTCCCTTATGTGTAACTGTTTTCTTATGTTCATCTTCAGTGGCTCTTTGTGGGTCCATCAGTATTTCTCTCCGCAGTGTAATTCACATTGTAAGGGAAGCTGCCATTGTTACTCTGTCTCTGTCTATCTCTGTGGTTTCTTTTCCCTTTGTTGTAAAAAAGCTAGTCAAGCACCTGTCACTTCTTTAGGAGCATTTGTTCTATATGTAGTGTGTCTATGGATGAAGTCAGTTTAGTGTCTTCCGATGATGACATCTAGGACCCTCCATCTTTTATGGTGTTGTTGTCTCATTTCATGCTTGGTAGGGAGCCAGGAGTCTCAAAATCACAAATTGCTTCCACCATCAGTAGAAGTAAGCATCAGTACAGTAAAAAGGCCTAATAACGTTTTAGTGTTATGAAAATATTTTTTTACTTTGCATTTTCCTGGAAGGAGTTTCAGGGATTACAGTGTTGTAATTTTAGTAACGCCTGGATATTAATCTTCTTCCAACAATTGCTGACATCACAGAAGGACATTGGCTAGATGTTATGTACTTACCAGAGTACAGTATCACTAATGAAGAAATTATCTGAGTATTATGACATATATGGGTATGTTCTGAATACTGCCAGATATATCTAACAATATATAAGAAAGAAGGCACCATTTAAGGGACAGTATATCATACACAAACCATACAGCAATAAAAAGGCACTTTTTGATGCATTGGACAACATGAAAGAGTTATCACTGAAGTATTTTGGAGCAGGGGAAACTCAACTCATAATTAATTCTATCCATATGTTACTTATGAACGTGCAAATTAATCTGGTGCTTACATGACAGAATAAGCAGTTGGTGTGAATAATATCATGGAAGAAAAGTTGGTATACAGAATTGTTCGTGTTTTTAACTTTTCATGAGTGACTCAATTAGTGACATGTAGAAAATCATCAGTTTGTGGACTTTAGATTTTGAACATTTTATTTAATATATTATGCTAACATTTAAAAAATTAGCCTTGGTGAAGAAAATGGAAATGGGATTGCCTTCTAGGGGATGGATTGGTTAGATAGTGGCTTATGGCTCCTCATGGACGAGGGAAATTTTGTGAGTTCTTATATTCCCAAAGTTATTGAAGTCATGGTTACTTAGGGGCATATATATTTGTTACAAATGGAGCTGAATATTTGAAAGAAATGATACTGGGGAACTTCTGCAGAATTGTTGGCAGAAGGAGGCTAAATGCTAATATTTTTGGAATAATGCCCCAAATCATGACACAGAATGAGTCTAGGGCAAAATTTTTCTTTATTCACATTCCACAGAACACAAAATATTTGCATTTCACTTGCTGACATAATCTGGAATATTTTAGCCATTATAGGTGATATTGCCCCCCCCCCCCCCCCCATAATATGGAGTACTACACTCCCATGTTGAAGTCTTAAATATGTGTTTGAATGCTAGGGATTACATCACATGCTTTTGTTCTAATTGTAATGGAGGAGTGATTAACCAATTAATTAATCTCTGATTCCTAGGTTGATAAGATAATAGGATTTGTGGCATTGCAGTTTCTCCAAATACAAGTGATGATGTATAACCGTATATGATATATGCCCCCTAACTTTTTCTCTATGAGTTTAAATTTCTCCACTCATGAAGGAAGACTTGCTGTTTTCAAGAGTACAATTGTATTTTTAACTTTTAGGGTGTATATTAAATTCATATTAATAATAAAACTTTGGCAAAGACAAATGAAGTAGCATAATATTAAAGACACATATATGGAAAACCAGTATTGCTTTTTTAACATTTGTGCTCTTTTTTAAGCTAACCCATGATAACAAATATTGAAATACTGTTGAAAACTACTTTTAGATCTGAGAACAAACAGCAGTCTAAATTTTTAATGGAGTCTGATATGGAAATTACTTTTCTAACTAGTCTAATGTCTGATTAATGATCTTGCAACTGTTTACCAGGTTAATATTTCTGTTGAGCAAATCAAAGGTGTTACAGTACTTCATGCCTTTAGTTCTGTTTATGTTTTATTTTTATCTTATCTTATTATTAGTATATTTTTTGAGAGAGAGAGTTTGTGAGTAGGGGAGAGGGGCAAGGGAGAGAGAATCCTGAGCAGGCTCCATCTCAGCACAGAACCTGATGTAGGGCTCTATCCCACAACCCTGGAATGATGACCTGAGCCAAAATCTAGAGTTGGGGACTCAACTGAATGAGCCTGGCACACGTATTTTGTTTTTATTTTAAAAACCAATATTAAAACCTCTTTGTCTTCTCCTTGTAGCATAAACATATTTATGTGGATTTTGATGTGAAAATCAAATCAGAGAATTAGAGGCATACAACATTTGAAATGTAAAACTGGTTTGAAGTACAAGTTATTTATGAAAACATAGTTAGTACTGCAAGATTGTTTATGTACCGTTAGACATGTACCAAATAGAAAGAAGCACACATTCCCCTTAAAGTGCTTTGCGCTTGAGGCTCATTTGTTTGCTTTCAAATACTTAAGACCATCACGGATGGATATTTTCAATTCTAGTTCATTTTATTCACCTCACAAAAGGGGGAGAAGTGATAGAAACTAATGTTTGTTTTATATACAATCTGAAATATTAATAGGGATTATTTTAAAGACAATGTAAGGAGAACACTGATGCCTGTAAATTATGTGGTTATATTATTATATACTTCATGTTTTGGGAGTAAAGAATGGTGATAGTAAATGTTAAGTAAAAATATTAACAGTAAACAAAAATATAATCATCTGATCATCAAATAGTGCCTAAAATTCTGTATTTATGTTATTAATATCTATTTCATAAAAATTGATCTCTATTAGGAATCTGTCTACTAAATATTTGTCAGTCCTTCCTTTATAGTATTCAGTTGCTTTTTTTTACTTTTGGATGTGTAGTGTGTGAATATTTCCTGTTAGTCTGTAATTTTTCTTTTCATTCTTTTAATATGATCTTCAAAAGATATAGAAGTTTAAAAATATTTTTAAATCAACTTATCAGTTTTTTCCTATCACTTTCCACCCATTATTTAAGTATTGTACATTTGGTGTGCATTTTACTTAAATGTAGATCCTGAAGATTTTCTCATGGTTTTTCATGAGAATTGTATAGTTTTATACTTTGTATTGAATCTCATTTGACATATTTGTTGAATAGGTGAAACTTAATGATTACTTTCCCCCCCAATAGATGTTAATTTGTTCCCTTAATTCAGGGACAGTCTTTTCTGCATTAAGTTGCTTTTACAACTTTGTCCAAAAATGCTTGGGCATACTTATTTATGTATTTATGTTTCTTAGCTCTTTATTCTGTACCTCTTTGCAAGGCCAGTGTAGTGTTGTAGCTACTGTTGCCTTGCTGGAATTTATAGAGGAATTGAAATAAAATGTAAATCAAGAATCAAGTTTGACTAAAATCAATTATTTCAAAATATGTTGAGTCATCCAATCTGTAAACATTAGTATATCTCTGTAGTGTTCATAATTTTTGTAGTTTTCAGCCTCACTATGTTTTATATGATATGGTAGATTATACCTATTTACTGTTTAAAAATCAATTATTAGTAGTATTGTATTTTTAATATCAGCTCTTTGTCATCAGAAACAGTTTGTGTATGTTGATGTGTCCTGTGGCTTTGTTAACTCATTATTCCAGGAGTTTCTGGATATTCTTGGGAGTTTATAGGTATACAGTAATGTCATGTGAAAATGGGGATAATTCGATTTCTTCTTTTCTGATATATGCCTCTTATGTTTTGTCAACTTGTAGGACATTGTTTAGTAATTGGAAATGTGAGACAACTTTGTTTCATTCACAATTTTAAATGGGAAGCATTCAGTCCTTCACCATTATTTATAAAATTGCTGTAGTTTTTTTTTTTTTTTTACAGATGTTCTTTATTCAGTTGAGGAACATAAGTTCTGTTCATGGTTATAATTTTAAGTGTTCGAATAATGGATGAGTATGGAATTTTGTAATTTTTTTCTGAATTGGTTGATGTATCATGTATTTTTTTCTTTATTCTGTTAACCTTGTAGACTACAGTTGAATAATGTACCATATTTGAACAATGAATCAGCCATGCATGGCACAAAAAAAACCCCAGTGATCATGGTGTATATTTATACTTCTATATTGACTAATAACTATTTTAAGTTTTTAAGCTTTCTAGTCATGATGGTTATTGAGTATGCTCTTCTTTTTCTACTCATTCTAGTTTGGGTTTAAGGGTAATATTGACTTTGTAGAATTAATTGGGATGGGCTCCCTTTCTTATTTTCTGAAAGAGTTTATGTAGAATTAATGTTAATTATTAAAATGTTTGGTAGATTCTTATATTTTTTATAAGATTGTATAGTGTTGATGTTAATTCTGTAAATAATCTCCAGTGTAAGTACCTAAGTCTGGTTATTTCCTTTAAAAGTTACCAGGCTATTTTAGATATGAATTTCACATTGGATAAGTGGGGTGTACTGTATGTTTTTCAAGTAATTTGTCCATGTCACCTAAGTTATCAAATTTATATGTATGCAATAGTTCATAGTAATTCATTTATCTTTTTTTATGCCTGCAACGTCTATTAGTGCTATCCCATTTCATTTTTTATACTGTTATAAAAGGGGACTAATGTCCCCTCTTTTTCTTTTTCGCTGTGGTACAGGTTTGTCAAATTGATTTTTTCTCATTATTATTATTATTTTTTAATGTTTTATCTTAGTTTAGAGAGAATGTGTGAGTGTAAGGCGGGGAGGCACAGAGAGAGAGGGAGACACAATCTGAAGCAGGCTTCAGGTTCCTATCTGTCAGCACAGAGCCCTACATAGGGCACAAACTCATGAACCATTGATATATGACCTGAGCCAAAGTCAGATGTTTAACTGACTGAGCCACCCAGGTGCCCCTGATTGCTCTTTTTGAAGAACCAGCTCTGTTTTATTTTATTTTCTATTTTTCTGTCTTATAATTCATTGATAACTTATTTTACCTCCTTCTTTGTTTGCTTTGGATTATTTCCCTCTCAATTTAGTTTCTTGAAGAGGGAGTTTAGTAACTGAAACATTTCCTCATTTCTAATGTTTGCAGTTAATGTCATAAATTTTCTTCTTACCACTGCTTTGCGTGCATCTGATCTAATATGCTGTATTTTTATTTTTTTAGTTCAATGCATTATTTTATTTCCTTTGTTACTTCTTCTTTGACCCTTAGATTACTTAAAGATTATGGCTGGACCCATGGAATAACATCCAAATATGTAACACATTTTTCTGTAACCTCTTTCTGCATTCTACTTTGATTCCAATAGAGTTGGGCAACACACTGTCTGATTTCAGTCATTTCATATTTGTTGAAGTTTGTTTTATGGTATCATGAATATGACCGATGGGCCCTTGAAAATAAATATTGTCTGTGAGGCAGAGTGTTCGATAATAGTGGATTATACTGCATTGGTTGATAGTATTGTTGAGTTCTGCATTTTTGCTGCTTTTCTGCTTAGTTGTGTTAAGTCAGAGCATAATATTGAAATCTTCAACTGCACTTGTAGATTTCCTATTTCTTGAGGTTCTTTTAAATTTTAGTTACCACATTTAACTGTATTTCTTGATTCATAGACATTCCAGATTGCTTCTGTTTTTCGTTATGAATTATTCATTTATTATTACATAATATTCTCTTCTATCTCTAATAATTTTCTTTTCTCTGGTTTACTACATCTGTTCACAATATATCTACTTTTACTTACCTTTGATTAATGTTTGCATAGTATAGTTTCCCATTTTAAAATGTTCAAAAGTATTTTTATATTGAAATGAATTTCTTACATACTTACAGCATTGTTTTAATTATTTCTCTTTGTATATCTTCTTTAATGGCTGTTCTAGGTATCACAATGTTTATATATATATATATATATGAACAATGTATATATGTATAAACAATGTACATATATATGTATATTTATATGTATAATTTATTATAGGTTTCTGGACTTTTTTTTTTGCCAGGTTGAGTGAAATGTAGACACATTATTATATATATTTTTATAGTTTATTGTCAAGTTGGCTTCCATATAACACCCAGTGCTCATACCAGAAAGTGCCGTCCTTCATGCCCATCACCCCTTTTCCCCTCTCCCCTACCCCTTTCAGCCCTCAGTTTGTTTTCAGTATTTAAGAGTCTCTTATGGGCTGAAGGGGGAGGGGGGTGATGGTCATGGAGGGGAAGAGCACTGGGTGTAATATGTAACCAACTTGACAATAAAGTATATAAAAAAAGTCTCTTATGGTTTGTCTCCCTCCCTCTCCTTAACTATTTTCCCCCTCCCTCTCCCCCATGGTCCTCTGTTAAGTTTCTAAATTCTACATATGAGTGAAAATATATGGTATCTGTCCTTCTCTGCCTGACTTAATTTTGCTTAGCATAACACCCTTGAATTCCATCCACATTGCTACAAAGGGCCAGATATCGTTCTTTCTCATTGCCCTGTAGTATTCCATTGTATATATAAACTACATCTTCTTTATCCATTCATCAGTTGATGGATATTAAGTCTCCTTCCATGATTTGGCTATTGTTGAAAGTGCTGCTATGAACATTAGGGTACATGTGCCCCTATGCATCAGCACTCCTGTATCCCCTGGGTAAATTCCTAGCAGTGCTATTGTTGGGTCATAGAGGAGTTCTATTTTAAATTTTTTGAAGACCTCCACACTTTTTTCCAGAGCGGCTGCACCAGTTTACATTCCCACCAACAGTGTAGGAGGGTGCCCATTTCTCCACATCCTCGCCAGGATCTTACTCTCCTGATTTGTTCCTTTTAGCCACTCTGACCAGCAGCAGGTGGTATCTCAGTGTGGTTTTGATTTGTATTTCACTGATGATGAGTGATGCTGAGCATCGTTTCATATGTTCGTTGGCCATCTGGATGTCCTCTTTGGAGAAGTGTCTATTCATGTCTTCTGCCCATTTCTTCACTGGATTAATTGGTTTTTTTTTGTTTGTTTGTTTGTTTTTTTTTAGTGCTGAGTTTGGAAAGTTCTTTACCGAGTTTGGATGCTAACCCTTTATCCTATATGTCATTTGCAACTATCTTTTCCCATTCCCTCGGTTGCCTGTTAGTTTTATTGATTGTTTCTATTGCAGTGCAGAAGCTTTTTACCTTTTTTGTTTAATTTATAGTTTATTGTCAAGTTGGTTTCCATATAACACCCAGTGCTCTTCCCCACAAGTGTCCTCCACCATGACCACCACACCTCTTCCCTTTTCCCCCTCCCCCTTCTGACCTCAGTTTGTTTTCAGTATTCAAGAGTCTCTTGTGCTTTGTCTCCCTCCCTCTCCCTAACTCTTTTTCTTCCTTCCCCTCCCCATGTTCCTCTGTTGTTTTCTCCTGTTAGACCTATGAGTGAAAACATATGGTATCTGTCCTTCTCTGCCTGACTTATTTCACTTGGCATGACACCCTCGAGGTCCATCCACTTTGCTACGAATGGCCAGATTTCATTCTTTCTCATTGCCATGTAGTATTCCATTGTATAGATAAACCAATCTTCCTAATCCATTCATCAGTTGCTGGACTTTAGGCTCTTTCCATGATTTGGCTATTGTTGAAAGTGCTGCTGTGAATATTGGGGTATATGTGCCCCTATGCATTAGCACTTCTGTATCCCTTGGGTAAATCCCCAGCAGTGCTATTGCTGAGTCATAGGGGAGTTCTATTGACAGTTTTTTGAGGAACCTCCACACTGTTTTCCAGAGAGGCTGTACCAGTTTACATTCCCACCAACAGTGTAGGAGGGTGCCTGTTTCTC